>JBBIGC010084768.1:0-10296 GCA_037576955.1 Lepidarchus adonis
AGCACAAACGTTAACAACGCAACTGGGTGCGGATACGCACACGTAGCTCACAGCAAGTATATTTCTGCCTTTACTCTAAATGGAGCCCGTCAGCCGAGACTTATTGCCTAAATGTGCCCAAATCATCAAACCCTTACCTCAGACCCTGCGGATGTGGTCGGTTATCTCCTCATAGGTCTCCATTAGAGTAGAAGACATTTTTGGTTAAAAAAAAAAGACAGGAAACAAGAGCGAATGGTCTGTGTGATGTTACACAATAAAGAAATTGTCCACGAGCATCTGAAACAAGCGTTTCTGCACGTTGGAGTGAAGTCGACATAGGTCTTTGGGTGGCACCAAAATAACGTTATCTGCCACTTTCACTGAAAGAAAACATCTTTATTGTGTTTACATGCCATTAATTTAATATTCTGGACAAGTGGAAATGTCTCATGATTCTTCTGATGTTGAGCAGTCAAATGGTGAACCTCGCAGGGGGCAATGTTTTCTTAATTCACCACATCCACAGGATCTTTAACATGAGGACGTTAAGGTTCAGCTCTTATAAAGACAACTGATCCATATTTAAAGGATGAACCTCAAACCCCACAGCTCACAGACACACTCTGGATGGACTCCTTACTGCCCCCACAGGTAAACACACAACATTACAGTCTGGACTGACTCATTACTGCCCCCACAGGTCAACACACAACATTACAGTCTGGACTGACTCATTACTGCCCCCACAGGTAAACACACAACATTGCAGTCTGAAGTGACTAATTACTGCCCCCACAGGTCAAAACACAACATTACAGTTTGAAGTGACTCATTACTGCCCCCACAGGTCAACACACAACATTACAGTCTGGACTGACTAATTGCTGCCCCCACAGAGCTTGTTCATTAATCCAAGGTTTGAATGCTTAGGCCTAAGACTGAGTTTCCTTCATTCCACTTAAACATGTCCATTTACCTGCAAGATTTTATACAAAAAATTTATACACCTCCCCTAGTATTGTTCTCGTTCATCAGAAAGATGATGCTGCTTCACCGCTCTGAGGAATACGGTGGGGTCTGTCCAATCTGCACTCCATCAGCCTCAGCATTTCCTTAAAACAGCAGTAAACATATCTAGCTCCTCCTTCCATCACATTTAAAATGCGTCATGTTTCTGAATGTCGTGACTCTCCATGTCGTGTGGCATGAAACATGTTTCCATTTCAACATGCCAAAATATTGCTTTGCCAATTTATTCGAAAAATCACCTGATAAAAAACCTGATAAAACATTTTGCCAATTTTTGAAGGCAGCTTAATGGAAACTCATCTACTTATAGACTTGCTGTTGTGGTTTCTGACACTGTGTGACACCCTGTTATCTAGAAACATTCACTGAAGAGCATTAGCAGCTAAAAACACTATTGGTTGCAATGCTTGGGCCTGAATTTCAGCCAGCTGTACTTTTAACATTGCTCACAGTGCACCAAAGTTTTTGTACAACTCAATTAGGCTCCTTCCTTGATAGACTTGTTGGGTTTCCTTAAGAGAGAAGATGTATAAAGGGTATGATGTCACATTAGGCGGAGATCACTGTGGTTACTCCGACTAAGAGGCAGAAAGACATTTACTGAGTGGCAACTTTAGCATTCAGCTCGTATGCCCTGAAACCAGAAGTAAAACAAGCAACTACCTGCATAATTTAAAGGCAGTTGTGCTCGACTGTAATCCTTACAACTTACCAAAGACTGCTCTGACTGTGCTGCACTCTGTCTGACCCCTTTCTATCAGAGAATTAAGATTCTGTACAACAGGATCCTCTTTACCACACTCCCCATGCACCAGTAAGCCTTGGGTGCCCATGACAGATCAGTTGTCCTTCCTTGGATCATATTTGGTAGGTACTAACTAAGCACACCTAGAACACTCCATAAGTTCTGTGTTCTAGAGATGTTCTACTCATCACAGTAACACCTCAGATCCTTATGCTTATCAACTTCAAGAACTGACTGTTCGCTTGCAGCCTAATATATCCCATTGTTAGATAGTTACTCACTTCACCTGGCAGTGGTGCTAATGTTGTGGCTGATGGGTGCATTTTCAGCTGACAGCCATTTTCCACTCCCACTGAAATTATAAGGTGTGTTTCACCTGGACTGTGTTGGAATGAGGTCAGAGGCAAGGGGACCAATCAGAACACAGCTTTAGCCATCTTTCCACCTGGATATTTGCAAGGCTTTATGGTAAAAAATTAAATTTGACACGTAAAACAAAAAAAACATGAGGAATAGAGGTAATGGGCCCGTTGTGTATACCTGGACATCTGAAAGTGTGCAAATGAAAAAGTGACTGCAGGGCGGAAGTGGTGTTTGGGAACAAAGCAATGGTGTTGATATAAAAATATTCTGTAACTAAAAATAGAAAAAGAATAACAACAGCAATGAAAAAGCTGTCATGCAGTGATCTGATGGACTCTCCTCTACAAGGGGACGAGGACGGGGATGGAGGGAGGGAGGGGCCATTCAGTACCAGGCTTTTTATCTGGTGATTAAAGAAGAGCAGTGTCACTGGTGCTGCAAGATGGATGATGTATTTCTTTCATTTTCTCTTTGTTTAGAACGCTGTCTGCTTTTTCACATATCGTTCACTCAGAGACACTTTATTAGTGGGAACACACACATGCATAACTGCACAACATGAAGAAAATATCTACAAAACTTACAAAAATTAGTACGTCCCTCACATTTTTGTAAATATTGTAAATATTTGTAAATATTTTTGTAATATCTTTTCAAGGGACAACACTGAAGATATGACACTTTGATACAATGTAAAGTAGTCAGTGCGCAGCTTGTATAACAGTGTAAATTTACTGTCCCCTCAAAATAACTCAACACACAGCCATTAATGTCTAATCCGCTGACAACAGAAGTGAGTACAACCCTAAGTAAAATGTTTAAATTGTGCCCAATTAACCATGTTCCCTTCCCGGTGTCATGTGACTCATTAGTGTTACAAGGTCCCAGGTGTAAATGGTAAGCAGGTTTGTTAAATTTGTTGTTATCATTCTCACACTCTCTCATACTGGTCACTGGAAGTTCAACATGGCATTTCATAGCACAGAACTCTCTGAGGATCTGAAAAAGTTGCTCTACTTAAAGAGGACCTATGGCTATATGAAGTGTAGCGAATTTCTGGAGTGGAAACTCGCCAGGGAACAAGATAGAGGCTGAAACAGTAAATATTGCTCAGTTTTTGGATGTTGTACCAATTGCTTTACTGAGCTCACTGAAGGCCACTGATAAGGATGCTAAACAGCCACCCACCCTTAAAACCCACACAAACAACCCCAAAGTGCACACATACATTTACATTTACATTTATTCATTTGGCTGACGCTTTTGTCCAAAGTGACTTCCAGGTTCAGGAAACAATCAAGCATAAATTCAGACATGACAATACTGATGTGTGAGTTACAGGGAGTTCAATACAATCTTCTTAGTCATAGAAACAGTGTAACATCTCTCATACAACAAATTCCCCCACAATAACACAATAAACCCCTCTAAACAGTCCCAACACCACAAAACAGTCTCTCCCATGATGCAGTGCGGCATCAGCATGAGCCACCCAAGCCTTAGCTCCATTACAGAAGACACAACACCCTGAAACTGAACTGCGGTACAGTGGCAAAGAACATACATTGGTTTAACAGGACAGATTCCACTCGGAACAGGCCTCACCATGGTTGACCAAAGATTGACCAAAGTTGAGTGCACATGCTAAGCAGATATTGTCCCAGTTAATAAAATGCGTTCCCACATCGATGCAGCCCTACATTGGACAATTACAAGACCATTCAGCCTGTTGTTAAAACACTGGGAGGGAAATAATTTTGGAAGGAAGCTAATAAGTTAATAATAATGAACCTATAAGACATCTCTAGTGTAGGCCTGGGTCACTTCACACCAAGGTTTGGACACCACACTTCAGTACAAATGCATCAAAACACCCAGAAGAATAGAGAATAAAACATGTACATTAGGAGGAGTGCTTCAGTTTGCTGCACTTAGTTTAGACTTAAACAAAAACCTTATGCCCCGCCCCATCAAAAACAGGCAACTTGCGTGCAGGGAAGGGCAGTATCCAGAATCAGCAGAAATTAAAGTTCTGTCTTTGCTTTGGAAGCTCTTATATACTCCTGCAGTCACACAACCCTATTCTAAGAGCCAACACCACTGTGGGACCATCCTACACCCCTCACATGCTACAACATAGCCTGAGCAGTACGGGGACAGTCCTAAAGCTGCCAGGCTGCAGAGGAACGGCTTGTCAGACTTGTTTTAGATCCAGCTACACACCACGCGTTAGCCAGCAGCTGCCACGACACATCAGATTTACAGCGCAGCCTTGGTTCCCTTAACCAGAGGCAGCAGTATTTCCATCTGGGGTCTGACCCGATGGCAGCGCTGGGCGGGGGGTCCGTCAGAGCTCACTGTGGGTCTTAGTAAAGGACAGGGAGCACAGTACCAAGCAGCCCGAGCAGTGACTCAGTTAAGGAGGAAACCTTTATTCTCCCAACCACTCACGGGGAAGCCGGAGCCGATCCCAGCTGACGATGGGCCCAGGGCAGGGTTCTCCCAGGACAAGAGGCCAATCACATCAAAGGGCAACACAGAGACAGACAACCATTCACATACACACATACAGTACATGGGCAGTTTAGAAGAGCCAGTCAACCTAAACCACAAGCCCTCGGACAGTGGGAGGAAACCAGAGAACCTGGAGGAAATGCACAGGAACACGAGGGGAGCTTGTACAATCCACACAGAAAGGCACCTGTGGTGGAACCCAGGACCTTCTTGCTGTGATGCAGCAAGTTTGTCATTAACAAGCCTAAGGAAATCATATTGCAAGTGATAAATACATGTTTTTGCTCATTAATTTTACATATAGACATGACACTAAACCATGAAGACAACATATTTTTATTGCAAGTTTTCTGAAATGCCTAAATATGCAAACAACACCCTATTTAATAAAATATGCAAATCTGATCATTACATCATCACATTAAGCCTTCTTGATGACATCATTAAATGTTTATTACATCTCTTTTGATCTCTCCATAAAACACAGACAACGGTCATAAAAAAAAAACATTTTTGCCATGTTTTAGGAATGAAGTCAGTGGTTGAATGATATATGAACACACCCAGAGATGACTAAAGCTGGAAAGCTTGATTTCTGGCCCAGAATGTCAGAATAAGTTCATTTTGAAAAAACAGACTTTTAAAATTTACTACAATTAAAATCTACAAATCGGGATTTAACTCTAAAACCACTGCAGCACTCGGCCTAAGTCACGGTTTAAGGACAGTCTGGCAACAGCAGCTCAGAGTTTGGCGTTCACAACAACATCTGCAATTCATTCGTCCATTCTCTAAACTGTTTAGCCATTTTGGGTAGTGGGGAAGCTAGAGCTGATTACAGCTGACTATGGGCACAAGGCCAACCCATCACAGGGCAACACAGACACAGATAACCATTCACACACACACACACACACACACACCCATAAGCAATGCAGAGTAGCCTGTCAACCTAAACCACAAGCCTCTGGACAGGGGGAGGAAACCAGAGAACCTGGAGGTAATCAATGCAAGGGAGAACTTGCACACACCACACAGTAAAGCTCCTGGTCTGGAGATTAAACCCAAGACCTTCTTCCTGCGAGGTGACAGAACTAATCACTGCACCACTGTAGAATTCAGAATTCGGCTACTACGTCATTTAGTGTTTTATTTGATGTCGATCGATTACGGTCACCGATGGTGACGGACGCTTTAACTTGAGGTACAAAGGACAAGAGGAACTGAAAGAAGTGACAGGAAGGCAGAGAAGAAGAAAAAAACGAGCAGCCAAGCAGATGCACAAGAAGAAAGGAGGAAGTGAAAGAGCAAAAAGGATGTGAGTTTTATCTGCAGTTGGGCGAGATCACGCAAGCGAGGACGAGTGAACGAGAGGGGGGGAGCGTTGAGAAGAAGCAGAGAGAAAGAAGGGAGCAGAAAAAAGCTTTGGTGGATTATTAATGATCGCAGTTGTGGGCTTGCACTTTTCTCCCACTGGAGACTAATGAATCAATACGTCTTTTTTTCACACAATAATGGTCACAACCATCAGCCATTACATTAAGACCACTGCCAGGAGAAGTGTCTTACTGATTTTATTATTGGGGGGTGGGGGGTGGGGATATAACATCTAATATTAAGGACCATAAGCACCTGGGTCACAAAGCGATGGTCAAAGCATCTTAATCTTGTGGAGTTCCAGGTGTGTTAGCACCAGCCACCACCCAAGGCTCAATAAAAACATGTGGAGCAGCTATCAACAGCACTGTAGCGGGACGGTATCAAACTCAAGGGTACCTCAGTGGTCCCTGGGCTGGGAACTCAACCCGCAACCCTCTGGTCATAAGGTCGTCATACGGGCCACTACAAATAAAAGATTTCAATATCTCGGAAATTTTTCTCCTCGGCCAGTACACTTCTTCAGCACAATTTGGAAGTTCCCCTCTTCAAACACCATCACTAAAGCTTGCAGGTGAACTGTGCTGGGCGTCGGCCCTCTGGGGCTCCTCTGATTCGCAGCTAGAAAACAGCAGAACATCTGCAATTACCGCTTCAGACAGACATCGGCGCAGCAAGCGGCAGGAAGGCCAATCACCAGAAAGCTCTGTAACAAAACTCTGCTGCTTCTGAGGCTCCGCACATGAAAGAGATTTATTCATGTTTGCACTGCGAGTCCAACGCGGAGCCCAAACCGATGGCAGGAAAGTATTTCCTTTGCACCAGAGACACAGAGCTTTGCCCTTGTATTAGCCTGTAAACAGCGCTGGACTCTTGATTGCAGAGTAATTCATATTTCACACACATTGCTCAGAGATAAATAAAGTCTGCCACTTTGAACCCTGGGACACAGCACTGCGGCATCACTGGCTGTGAGCAGCATATTAAATCCAGCAGCACTGTAAACAAGCTAACGGGAGACTTTCAGGAACGTGAAATACACAGTGATAGGGAAGCGGCCTCCTCACCAACTCCTTTTGAAGATCCCCTTATTTTACACTCGTTTACAGACGCGGACCATGCAGCTGTCATTTCCTGCCAGCCAGGCTCAGTGCGAACAGCGAATCAGAATGTGGTTCCCAGCGTACGCCAATCAAGCACATCCCTCAGACTCTGCAAGATGTTACTTGCATCCTTCAGCCATATTGATCATCACGTTTTGCCCCAGAGTCTGATCCGAGTCATTTATTATTGAATATCTGATACCGAGTCCTGATCCGAAATATAACAGTGATGATAACAGTTTCACAGCGCCCTCTTCAGGTACATCACTGCTATTCAAATCTAATGTATACGCTTGACAACTGAATTCTCTGAATTCTGATCCATTTGTCTATTTACCAAGTGCCCAGCATGTCCTCTGCTCTATGAGATCAGACAAACCGATTAGCGTCAGTACCGCACACTTTAAATTAAACAAGGGGTTAATCCAGTGTGCGGTGAGGTTAAGTATCCACGCTGGGTAAACATCAGAACTCCAAAAGTCTGTCTCTAATTTATCTCTTTTTTTTAAAGTGTCCTCCAGTGTGTGTTGCTTCAGTGCAGTGAGTCATGTCAGGTGTCGTATCAGATTGGTAGTATTAAATGCAGCTCTGTTACTACCCAAACATTACACATGACCACTGGACTGCTTATATTTTCCAGTTTAAAACATTGCTGAAATTTTAACCATGCGCTACCACAAAGCTCTCAGCACCTGCGTGATGACTGACATAAAACAAAAGATCAGGCTTAGACTCATTAAAGTTTGAGCCAATCACCTGATTTGCCCTGATACCGATTTTTGAGATCAGATTGAGACATCACTAACTATAACCATTCACAAAGATGGCACCTAGATGCACTATGGGAAGAAGGCCAGATGGTATCGTGATGCTCTGCGCAATATTCACGTGGTAGTTCTTTGACACATCACACTTTCCTAACATTGTTGCAGACCAAGTATACCTCTTTATGTTAACAGTGTTCCATAAGACACCTCCAAATTCCCCAGATCTGATTAAGCACTTGTGGGAAATGCCGGTCTGATCCATGTACAGAATATGCCAGATGCCACAACTTCCCAACTACACAATATTAGTCAGGTGGTTTTAATGATATGGCTGTTACATTTTTATGTATCCAAACAAATTTTTATGTTTTTTTTTTTATTATTGCACATTTAAGAATAATATACATACACTAATATACAAACAAAAATAGTAACGTAACACTTTCGGTTTTGCTCCCATTTTGCATGAACTGAAAAAATGAGGGAGGATAATTTTCATTCTGGAAGCCACATTTCATCCTCCATGCTCACTGATGGAAAGAGGTTTTTGCCCAAAATCTCATGATACTTCGCCCCAATCATTCTTTCCTTCATACAGATCAGTCGTCCTGCCCCCTTTGCAGAAAAGCAGCTCCAAAGCATAATGTTTCCACCCCCATGCTTCACAGTGGGTATGGTGTTCTTGGGATGCAACTCAGCATTCTTCCCCCTCCAAACACAACGAGTGGTGCTTATACCAAAGAGTTCTATTTTGGTCTTATCTGACCATATAACATTCTTTCAATCCTCCAGCCCTAGATTTAGGAAGATTGTCAGTGATCTTGTATTCATTCCATTTTCTAATAATTGCTCCAACAGTTGATCTCACCAAGCTGCTGCCTATTGTAGATCGGCTCATCCCAGTCTTGCACAGGTGTACAATCTTGTCCCTGGTGTCGTTAGACAGCCCTTTGGTCTTGGCCATGGTGGAGGTTGGAGTCTGACTGTTTGAAGGTGTGGACAGGTGTCTTTTATACAGATAACAAGTTCAAACAGGTGCCATTAATACAGGTAATGAGTGGAGGTTAGAAGAGCTTCTTAAGGGTCTGTGAGGGCCAGAATTCTTGCTTGTTTGTGAGTGCTAAATACTTATTTTCTGTACCATTTTACAAATACATTCTTTAACAATAATACACTGTGATTTTCTGTATTTTTTTTTACATTCTCTTACAGTTGAAGTAAACCTATGATGAAAATTACAGACTGTCTCATCTTTTTAAGTGGGGAATTTTGCAGAATCAGTGCCTGCCAAATACTTTTTGCCCTACTGTATATATACTGTATGTAAATGACCTCTATTGTGATTGGCTGCCCTCACTATAACCTATGCTGCCACATTCCATGTATTCTGCATTTGTGGGTGGGACTACATGACAGCCTGGATAGGATGACATGGTTGTAGTTATAGTAATATGCAAAAGTTTTGCTGACCAAGGTCAAAAGAAAAGATTTTATTTTGAATGTATGATATTTGTGATGTCACAAAAAGGGTCTTCTGCCGTTTTGCTTCCATGCATGGACTAGAGAGTGAACAGAAATGTCAATGATCTTTACTTTAGAAAATGTAGAATATTCTCTTTTTAATGATAAGAGCTCTTTAAGAAATTTATGACTCATGGGCCTTGAAGTGTCAATATCTAGATGAAAGACCCAGTAATGATTTCAAACGCCCAACTGCAATTACACCACCTACTCCTCTAGTAGTTATCCCACTGGTTTGAGATATGCCTGTGCTATAACTGGACGTACCAAAGAAAGATACAGTCCTAGCCTACAGTCATTAAATGCTTGTGTCAGTTGAGAGTATTTCCCTGTGGCTTTCCCCCCCCAAGCAAATATTAGTGGTGAAAATGTTCACATACAAAAGCACTCGCACTCTGATGCAATTTATCCCCAGTGGTTTCACCAGCAGACTCTTTGAATGCAACCGATAATGGGCATATTATCCCATTATTCATGGATGAAGTGGGAGCTTAGACTAAGCTTTTCAAATCTCGGCTGGATCCTCACTCTCGCTCTCCGCCAAAGTCTTCATCCAACCAGCCTCAGCTCTACAGAGTAAACCCACATTGATGTTGAGACGTCTCCGGCAACATCTCACTTGTGTGTTTGGAAGAATGGAGGAGCTTATGTGCTCTGAACTCAAGACACATGTTTAAAATTAGGGGGGTGGGGGGTTAGGTGGTCTCAGGGGGTAGCAAAATTTGAAGGGACTCCCACTTGAAACTGTCATGTTTTTTTTTTTTCCTGTCCTGTCCTGACAGTTTGGCAAACAGTATGGTAATTCTGGTGCCTGTAGAGTCAGTGCAGTTTTGCTCTACAAGACGGGGGAATCTAAGATATTCTTCCTAAACTAGTGAGAGTTTTAGTTGTTCCC
>JBBIGC010084779.1:0-10296 GCA_037576955.1 Lepidarchus adonis
GTGTGTGTGTGTGTGTGTGTGTGTGTGTGTGTGTGTGTGTGTGTGTGTGTGTGTGTGTGTGTGTGTGTGTGCAGGCATTGGAAGATCGTGTCACTCTGATTACTCCCTCTGCTCTCTCCTTCACTGACTCTGAGACGCCAGGCAACAAGCTGATCTACAACATCACCAAACCCCTACCTTCAGGCCACGGTAATATAAACCTCCATTACCTTACAGTGAGTGGATCAGTCCAGTGGCTTTTACATGACAACATTGCTAGTGTTGGATATCACAAGCAAATTACAGTTAAGATCAGAGAAACGTGGACAAAGAACAGTGGAACAGTCTGGAATCAGGTCTGTTAGTTAGAATTACTCAGGGTGAGGGAAAAGCTGCAAAATCAAAAGTCAATTTTATTTATACAGCGCTTTTTACAACTGAAGTTGTCACAAAGCAGCTTTACAGAGTTTATAGAATCTGGGTCCGATCCCCTAATGAGCCAAAGGTGACAGTGGTAAGAAAAACTGTCTGGTCGACACTGGAGAGTGATATAGAGAAAAAATATAGGAATAATATATATTATATAATATAGGAACAAACATTCATTAATTCACACACACATACAGTCACTCAATTTAGAGTATACAGTAGGGGTGGGAATTGCAGGGTATCTCATGATACGTGATACTTGGCCCACAATAATGAAAATATTGTGATACTGTGATTCTACGATAATAAATATATCGCACAACAATGACGTAGTGATATAACACAGAAACATGGGGATGCGTTATTCATTTACATAAGTAACACCAATGCTATTGACACCTTTCTCATATTTGCTTTGCAGAAGCACAGAGAAACCGCTACGTTAGCTTCAGGGCTTTACTTCTGTTCCCCTTTGTCACTTGGCAAACATTTAACATTTAACATTTACATTTATTCATTTATTCACGCTTTTGTCCAAAGCAACTTCCAGGTACAGGAACAATCAACCATCAATTCAGACATGACAATACTGATGATGAGAGTTACAAGGAGTTCAACATGCGTATTGCTTCATAATTTGTCCACTATAGACACGGTTAAAACCAGCGCGCTGTAGCCGAGGGCGTGTTTCATGGGGAGCAATGCACTGTGAAGTTCGACTATGTAGTGTTTAATCTGGGAAAACCCAACTATCATAAGCAACTAATTTTCCCGCATCAAACACTACATAGTCAAACAAACACTACACAGTGCATTGCTGCCCATAAAACAAACCTTCCGCTACAGCGCGTTAGTTTTAACTGTGTCTATACCGGACAAATTATGAAGCAATACACTTCGTCTCTGATCTAAATTATCGCTGAGGACAGTTCAGCAAACGCTAGATATTGTACACGCAATTCTGCACACATGGATGATTGAGTCTTTTTTGTTTTTAAAGCGATGTGTGTTTACTCACGCTGACCAGTCGCTGGTAGTGTCATCCAATCGCTATGAAAGAAGTGCAGGAAAAGACCCACAGAGATTCGGGTGTCACAAAATAATCCAAGCTCTGTTCCATTAATGTTCTAAAAGCCAAACTCAGACTTTAGATTTAAATGTGGCTGGAGTGTCTCAGTCTAGCTTTTTGCATCTACCTGTTGTTTATCTTTTCACCCAAGTCTCCTGCAAAATCTGTTGGAAACCTTGGAGTTAAAGTGACAGATACTGTTAAATTTCTAGCAATGTTACAAAGCATCAATACCAGATATTTGGAGTAAATGCTGTATATAATTTCTGTAAGCGCTGTCTTATAATACTTAGGTTTTGCTTTTTACATATGGTATTCAGAGCTTGTGCAGCATTCATCGTAGATCTGATCTGTGTTGTTCACATGGTACTGTCTTTCCATGCTGTGGGGGTTCACTGCAGTCTCTCTCTTTCCCTCTCAGGTACACTGGAGCATGGAGATCGGCCCTACATGCACATTCATTTCTTTACTCAAGCTGATGTAGATGCTGGAAAAATTATCTACAGACCTCCTCAAGCTCCATCACACCTGCAGGAACTTTACCAGTACTCCTTTACTGGTAGGTTTTTGAACCACTAAAGAACACTGCTTGAACATCAATCTCAGTTTGCATTTCCATAATAACATACATCATTTTACAATGAGTGCAGTACATGCTTGCGACCATTAATCTAGTGCCAGCCATTGGCTTGGCTGCTACTGCACCTTCTATAAGTAATATACAGTACAGTAGTCAAATATTGTGGTGCTTTTTTACTTTATAATTTAAAATGGTAAAGACATCAAAGCTATGAAATAATGGAACATTTAGCTAGTGTTCAAAAATGTGTTAAGTCAAAATAATATATCTATATATCAAAATAACTCTTATTGTATATGTGTTCTTATGAGAAGCTGCCTGGTGTGCTTTTCTTGCAAGCTTGCATATTGTCATTGCTGGAACTTCATATGTAAAAAAAAATCCATAAATGATAACAGAAGTTTATTTTATAATTTGTTTTCAAGCATGTTGTCAAATTCATTATAAAATGTTCAGCCGATGTAAAAATGCAGATGGTATTCGCCCATTATAAAATAAAAAACAGAAAAATGGAGATACATATAAGATTTAGTTCTGACAGTGACAATATACTGAGCCTTCATTAGTTGCTTTTGGCAGTTTTGGACAGGAAAAATCTTGGAAATAAATTCAAATTATATACTTTGCGAAGTAAATTTGTCATGTAATCAAATCTCAAGTCATTTCTGCATGAAACTTTTAGACCAAAATCCTGTCAAAGGTGCAGTACAGTATGTTGTCAAAGGCTTTGCTATTAGGTTATTGTACAGTACTGTTGTACTGTAGCTGCTATTGATGCAATCAATCAGAGACCCAAACAGATAGCAGTACGGTCTAAACGTACACCAAACACAACGATTTCTCCCATTACCTTGGTGATATAAACCTGCATCAATTACAGTCTGTAATGATTGAATTATTGACTTTTGTTTGCAGCTCGCCAAGCTTCCATTGCTATGTGTGTGTTTGTGTGAATCACCCCACCCCACCCCAATTCCACCCCAATTCCACCCCCCACTAACACTGTTTCATTTCTCCAGGCCTGCCAGAGTCACTGAACTTCCATTTTACAGGTATATTGCCTTAGCAGCTTTTACGATACCTCTCTCTCGCTCTAGCTCTCTCTCTCTAGCCCTCTTTCTCTCTTTCTCTCTCTCTCTCATTCACCTCCACCTTCTTTCTAGCCATCCAATCCCTCCACACACAGAAACCTAATCCCTCTTCACCTTTTGCTTCCACAGTCATTATTTATGGGGCCCTCTCTATGGGATATGACTTTCTTCCTTTTTTCCTCTTCCTCCCTTCATTTTCCTTCTCCCCCTCTCTCCCATTGTACAATACATCTCTCTCTATATTCCCTCTGACAGGGGGAAACAGCTATGCATCCATCATCTTCACATGGTAGCTGAGCATTAGAGCGATGACTATGACCAGCATGCATATACAATATCAGTCAAAAGTTCACTGTTCTCAGTAATATAAAGCAAAGTTTGTAGAATACTACTGGTAGAAAACAGAACTGCAGACAACCACAGACTGTAAATGATCATGCTTATAGTTTTGATTAATCCAATTTTATGCAGAAGCTTTATTTTCAGCGTTGGGTTTTATTTCCCCTCCAGGTTACAGCACTAGACTAGACTGGATTACCAGTTTATTAGAAATGCCCATCTTGTAGCTACTTTCACTGGTCAAAGATCAGAAACACTTTGTAGAGGCTCAGTAGATGAGTAGTTTTTGTGAAAAATATATTTTACCTTGATTTAAGCCACCACTCACATGACCCCCCAATCGCTAGGACAGTCACCCCAAAACCTCTACCCTCAAGCACAACCAGATATCACCCTGTTCAGCCCCCACAAAAAAGAAAATGGAGACAACGTGTTTGTGCTTCATCCAATCTTCGTGTTGTGTAATGTTGGTAGACAAACTGCTTTTATGTGCGTTATACCCACCTTCTGTCAGTTAAGTTGGCAAGAACAAAACATATTACATTTTCTTTTACATTATAGCGCGTAAGACAAAAGACTTTTGTTTTTCATTCTGCCACTAACAGTTGTAAGCTGCCTGCTGTGCTGCTTAGACATCAGCTCTGAACAGTGTGTTTCCTGTGGCCTAGTTATTCTTCACTCTTCATTATGAGTGGCATGTTCGTGGTTATGATGCCCACACTCCCGTTTTGTTTTCAGATTAATTAGACGTTGCAGTCAGTTTGGTTATCAGCAGTCGTCTCCAACACAGACCCAGTTTATATCTCACATTGTAACCGGAACATCTCAAACCAGCTTTGAAGGTAGTCAGGAAGGCATATGATCACATGATATTTGTAGTGTGAACCTTGAGGCACAGTGTTACATGCTCCATAGTGCCAGATTAGTTCAGCACATGCTACCTGGAAAATTCTTAACAATGGTGATACTGTATGGAAATGGTCTTCTACCCGAGTTGAGCAAGCTGGACTAATGGAACATAAGCCCAGTCATAAAACAAATACAGAGGGATAATTACATTAATATTTCCTCCTCATCTAGTGGAGATAATGTAAGAAATGCAATCACTGCTGGTCAGTGATGATACCTCCAAAATGCCATTTGCAGAAAGTTAGATGCGTCTTAATGCCGAGTATGAAGTGGGCCATCTATTCATACATTGTCAACCATTTATTTCCGTTGTATTTCATCCTAGCTAAGTGCAGTTTATAGAACCAGCAGTAGCATATAATATATGTCTCTGATTAACAAAACTGTTGTAGCTGTACTGTATATTCACACTTATTTCTTAAGCTCCCATAAAGATTGTCTCTTGTGTGTGGGTGTTTGAGGCAGCTGTTGTCGTCATCTGTTCAGCTTCAGAGAGGAAAATGAAAAAGATATTGATTGCTGTTTTGTTTAAAACAAGTTATCAGGTTTATACTGGACAGCAGAGCTCTGTGTCTATGTTAGCCAGAGTAATTTGTGTACACAGTTGAACCGCTCAGGATCTCCACACTATGGCAAAGTAGTGGAAATGTGGTTAGAAAAACTCTGAAGATCACAAAAATTGAAAGAATCAGCTTTAAAATACTGAAGGTCTTGGAACGAACTGCAGCTCAAGTTGAGGTTGGATTCTCTTATCATTTTATCTCATTTTAAACAAAATTTGACAGAGGTTTTAGTTACCAACTGTACTAATGTCTGGAACAGAAATTGTTTTAAATGTGGAAATAGATTTATATATATATATTACTGTTTTATTTTTTTATGGTAAATGTGAGTAATTTGGTGCATTGTTGCTCTTGTGAATATGTTGGATTGTTTTGCACTTTGCACATTATGCTGCTTTGCCATCCTTGTAAAAGAGATTTTCTAATCTCAATGGATTTTCTTCCTGGATAAAATAAATTTAATAAATAATAATATTAATAATCATTTAATAAAATAACAGTTGGCATGATGCATCTTCTTCTCTGATGCTATAGGAAGCTATCAGCCAATATTGACACAGAGCCAACAACCTGTTATTAAATTATTAAAACTAATAAGACTTCATAAGGGTTGTTTTGAAACTGAAGCCCTGACCTTTCAAGCGTCTAAACGTGGACTCAAGCTCAGACTACTCAGACAGTCAAAATACCTCACAGGAAAAGGAACATGGCTGACAACTTCACATTGTACAGTGTGATTGTGGGTGGATTGTAGGTTTAATTTCTTTTTTAATCCAGCATTTTACGGCCTGGGGACTGGCTCAATATGGATAAGTGGCATCAGATCAGTGTCGTCTCTACAATCTCTACTACTTTAATGTGGCTCCAGTGCATACAACTGGTACAGACTGCTAGAAAACTTTGAAATCTGGAAGAATATATAGTATGAGGATTGATTTGTCTTTTATGCTTTGGTGGTCTTGGAGGTTTTTATTGGCAGTTCCTGTCAATCACTGTCAGTGTGGATTCTAATCACTGGGTAGTCATGTTCTTTGTGTTACTCCTCTGTAGTTTCTGACAGTAAATGTAGATAGTCTTCCAATTTTTCTGTGAATACACATTTGATCTGTATGGGAAAAAATATAAAATGGTTACATCATCCAGGTCTTTTAGTCACAATTCTTTCTGTCTGTATCCGCCGCCCTCTTGCCCTCTGTATGATTAATAGAGATAGGGAAGTGCTTTTAGATTGCTGCAGCCCAATGTGACACAGGCGAAAAGAGATTGTGTTTAAACGCACCTTCCTCACATCTGATTGCTCCCTCTTTCCTGATCCATTCTTTTGCACTTGTTCTTTCTTCTGCCATTGCTCTGTTTGCTTCATCTTTAGTGCTGTGTTCTTGCCTTGTTTGCTTCGAGGGAAAAAAAACATTTCAGTGTCTTTGCCTCTGTGTAGTTGAGATGAGCTGTCAGACCTTTCGATTGTGATGATAGAGTGGTAACTGTAAATTATGCAGTGAGAAAGTTTTTTTTCCCCGGGACATTTTACAGCAGTTACACAATACAATGCCTTGCAAATGTTTTCAACCCCCTGTGAAAATTCCCAACTTTTTTTTATTACAATTACTTACACATTTTACTTCACTAGTTATATTGAAATTCCACCATGCAAAGTTTTTGTTGAAAAATAATAAATATTCAATTGCACACATGCAGCTTATATAGTAGGTTGCGGCTGCTGCACCCATTGATTGTCTCTCCAAGTTCTGCCATGCATGCTGCAGGCTGCCAGATCTGTGCCTGTTTCTATCCAAAGTTTCACATTAATTCTCTGCCTGTGTTTAAGCTATTCCAATTAAAAGTTTTAATAAAATGTCAAATACTTGTTTACATACATCCTTGTCACTTTAATTTTGCCAATAAAAATACCACCTTGAAGTACAGCCAATCAGAGGGTCTGCTGACCAAACTGAGGGACATGGAAATTGACGGGAGTGCATACCCACTATAATGTGGGAGGCTGTGGAACAGCTTAAAGTCACTATGCCAAGCACTGGCTAGAGGTGAATACACCCCATGGTTTGGACTGTGGAGCAGGGTGATGAGATTTCTAAACTTTCTATTAATAATTTCAGAGAAATTTGTGTATGTATGAACACTGTATGTTCATGTTTACTTTCACATTACAATGTCTAAAATCTCTCACCTAAACATCAGTTATGCATAGATTGATATACAGTAGTTGCATTTGCATTGCACACATGGCTACATCTATACTGTAAAAGCACAAGTAAGTTTTGGATATCTCTAAATTGGTTTGCTTTTATTTTGTAGTATCGGATGGGGAACACGTCACTCCCGAGATGGATTTTTCCATCCTGCTATTAGCCAATCATCAGCAGCCACCAGTTTTTCAGATTTTGGACCCAGTGTTAGAGGTTAGCCTGGGAGGCAGAGCAACAGTAGGTAAGAAACTGTGTCATTTTCCTGAAATCTTATTCCCTAGCTGCTTTCCCCAGTTTTTATGTTCTGGGTCTTTTTCTTATGAAGACATGTCAGTGTAACTTCATTTGTAATGTACAGTGCATTAGTCATTCTGCAGAGCATGTCTGCATAATGACTAGGATAAAAAATCCCCACTTGTAGGTCTTAAACATAGCTCTGCAGACTTATGGAAACTGGTTTGAGGACAGGGCTAAATTGGTTAAAAGTTTTTTGTGTCTTTTTTTTTAAACATTGTTTTAAATTGTTAATCCTGTAAATGTTGTTGACAGTTGTTTTATAATGCTAATTATTTGCTAATTATCTTTATCAAAGTGCCTTACTTAATATGAAGAGCAGGTTTAGGTGTCTAGGCAGACTGTAGGAAGCAAACAACAACATAAAAGCAAAGCCACATTTTTATGTCCCAAAGCAAAGCAGATGTATGGTCACCACATTAGAAACTGTTTGTATTATACATTAAATAAGTGTTGTACTGTACATGAAAATTATTCAAAAAAATTGATTCTTCATACTTAGGTGGTCAACAGCTGGCTGTGACAGATGCTGACACAGCTCCAGATGAGCTGGAGTTTGAGCTGGTGGAGGGCCCAGAGCATGGAACCCTCCTCAGGGTGGACTTTGGCAACCAAATGCAAATGGTTAATGGTAGGTTCGCACAGTAACCCCACAGTTAATGTAATAAATGACAAATATTTCTCCAAGTCTCAAATGTAGATGATTAACCAAAATGTTTGATGTATAAAACTCATCATTTTGCACTGGAGCTGCAAGGCTATTGTAGAACCAGATGAGCTTATATACTACTGATGTGCCTAAACAATCACAAACTTAGTCCTTGTTGAGTTGTCAGGTAATGTCAGATAGTCTTGCCCTGTGTGACACTTTAGAAAATGACTTTAGTAAGTGGACAAATAAAATGCAGTTCTCAGGTCTGATTTCTCATGTTATTGGCAGTTATTATTTTTGGCCTGTTTTTGTTGTGTTGCTTCAACGCTTAACTTCATGTTCATTAAAGTGTCTTCCTTAGAGTGAAGAGCATGTTTTTTCCAGAATATCCAATTGGCAGTTTTACTCTCCAAACTGTTGTTACAAGCCCGTTCTGAACATCAGACACCATACATGTGTTATATTTGGCTTAAGGAGAAAATGATCATGATCTTATTTGGTCCACAAATGCATAATATTCAGTCTAATCTTGTTGTGGTTTAAATCTCTCCATAAGGTGATACGTTTACCTTCAGTGATCTCACCAGGAACGTTCTTCAGTATGAGCACACCGGCCTTAACACTGAGGAGGACGCCATGATTTTCTCAGTGACGGATGGGATGTCTATGACCACCACCACAGTGCAAGTGATTGTTTCGGGGGGCGTAGGGGGTGGACCTAGACGTGACCCTGAGGCCCTGCTGTCAATGGAAGTGGCGGAGAAGAGCAGCACCATCATTAGGCGCTCACATCTGGCTTATGTGGTGAGTTATTGTTATTGGTGAGTACAATTGTACAGTACTGTGAAAAAATCAAAAACACTCTTTTATTTGATTTCCAATCTAAATGCCAAGAAGAACAAGTTATGTCCCATGTGTCATATCTCATCTAGCAATATCAAATGTGTCCACTCTGCCCTTGTATGCACCCTACTACCAAATCAACTCATCCGTCCTTCTAATCTTAACCTAGTCAATTGCATCTGTGTCCTCCTAACAACGTCTGCTCTCCTAGCTCTCACTGATTATATTCCACTTCAAAGAGATTCACGCGAGCAGTGACACCAACACACCTCAGCTGCCTCTCTCTATTTTTTGTGTCTCATTCACATCTATAATGGCTAAAGGTTAGATGTCTGAAGAGATTAAATAGATCATCAACTTCCACAAGGAAGGGGAAAGCCGAACGAAAATAAGTCAAAACAAAACAGTAGTTTCAAACACTGGGGCTCAAAAAATGATTAAAAGATAAAAGAGCGGAAATATTCTGAATAACCAATATCTGTCAGATCTCCAAAGCTGTCTCCATCAGGTAAACAGCACTTAAAGGTTCTGTTGCTGAGAGCATGGGAAACACTCAGAGTTTACAAGTAGCATTAAAAATATCCTTGCATGGTTCTCCAAAAAACTGAAATCAAGTTTCCTAAAAAGAACAGAAACAGTGTCATTGCAGAGTAGATGCACTAAATACTGAAAGATCTGCTTTTTTATTTACTGGTTGTGTGTAACACTTTGTAAAATATACATAATGTTTCATTCTTCTGCATGGTACCGTAGAAAAAGGGAAAACAACAGATTGTTCACAATTTAATATGTGAACAAATCATTGGGCTTCAGGTTTCTAGATCAGATTACTTGAGGTCAAATAATGAATAATCTAACAACTTTTTAAATAATCAGGTAATAAAATCAGATAATAATTGTGTTATTTAGTAGTGTTGCCATTACAGTCAATATGGTGTGTGTTTCCAAACATCTCCAGGACAAAAATTCCTCTGATGATAAGATTCGTATCCAGCTGGTTTCGGTGCCCATGTATGGAATCCTTACCAAGACCAATTCCGGATCAGACTATGAAGAGCTGCATGAATATTCTGTCTTCACAATGGAGGACATCAACCGCCACAAAATTCGGTACGTTCTTCACCTCAGTTTTTTAGTTCTTTAATACAACTGTCACTCCAGAGTGGACTACATGGAGAACCAGTTCAAATGGGCAAATTTACATGATGCTGACTGTCTGTTAATAGTTGTTTATTATCAGCTTTAGAATAAGCATCTTAATATAACTACTATCTATCTATCTATCTATCTATCTATCTATCTATCTATCTATCTATCTGTCTGTCTGTCTGTCTGTCTGTCTGT
>JBBIGC010084799.1:0-10296 GCA_037576955.1 Lepidarchus adonis
CCCGTGAAACACCACCCTGGAACAACCCCCCCCCCCTTTTATTAACACCACAACCCCCATTCAGTCCAATATAGCATTGCATCCCACAATTGACCATTATTGTCAATCATGTCGCCAGTCCATCCGGTCTCCTGCTGTTCGGTTCTTTATGATTATCCCCACCAAACGGGGCGCCAGGTGAGGACACGTTGCTATAACTCAATATGATGTTATTCACTTTGATTGGGTAGTTCACAATAGCAGTTTATAAACCGGTAGCGCATCTCTCCTGACGAGACAACCTGCCAAAATAATGCTCGTACCTAATTCTCGCTCCCACTTATAGTCCGCACCTATTCATTGCCAGATACCTGTGCAAGTCTTCCAGAGCAGGTTTAGCTCCAATAAAAATTGTTCCCCTATCCCCTATGACCACAATTTTCCACAAATTTGGCCTCTCAATGCTACCAAATGGGAGTAAACTTGGAGAAAACTTTCAGATGATTGGTCGTCGGCAAGTCGTTGGCATCAGGCCCTTGATGCCCTGCAACAGAACACTATGCCCCAGACCTTTTTCCCTGTTCTTCCCTTGACAGCATCCTTGATTTCAAAGGGGCCAAAGTGCACCCGTTACATAGTGAACACAACACCTGCAGTAGTAGGATGTCCACAGATCGGTGCATGGCCATAAAGTCACGTAATTTGTCCATGGACCTCAAGCCCCTACCATTCCATGACATGCACTTCATAGCCATTGTTCAGGAACAGAAGAAAAGCGGTCCCATCCACAGTCTCAATTCTCAAACCTCTTTCGCCAGTGAACAGGGCGGGCGCTGCCTGGCAACTTTGAGGTTGTGCGTAACCTTTAACAGTCGCCTCCTTACCTCCTGACTTGAGCGTACAGGGGTCCCTCCAAAAATACTCCCCCATTTCATCTGTTCCCCCATCCTCCTCACCCACATCAGCCTTCCACATTGCCACATCAACTCCATTGCAGTAGGCGATATCCAACCACCTTCCTGCGACTGCCCACCACCCCTCTTCCAGTCACCGCCTCACTGTCCCCCTGCCCCCAGACCCTCCTTTGACTCCACCTGCACCTCCTCCCCCACCATTTCACCACCCTCCCTCAACCCCCCACTCATATCCTGCCCCTCCCCATCGACGGTCCCTGTCCTACCAATCAATCCCCCTTCAGACATCCTCCCACCCCCACCCTCTGCACATACCCCCACTACACCCTCCATCCTCCAGACCTGTGTTCACCAGGTTAACTACATTTACATTTATTCATTTGGCTGACGTTTTTGTCCAAAGTGACTTCCAGGTACAGGAAAAAATCAAGCTGAGTTCGTGTTCGAGTCCCCCTCCAATACTGAAGCCCTCCGGGAACCTCACCCGCAGGAACCTGGTCCCTGCATAAAACCTCCGCTGGACCAGCTGCAGCGGTGTGACCCTCCACTGCGCCAACTTACCCAGGATGACCTCGTCCTCAATATATGCCGGCAGGTGCAGGAATGAGACCAGCATCTCAGTCCTCACCAGCCTTCTCACAGGGCATACCGCACCCTTGACAACCACCCCATCAACCATGGCGTCCCCTGCCTCCTTCGATGAGAGGGTGGCCTCATACTCGCTGGCGATTTTGGGACTAAGTGCCAGCAGCTGTCCGGCCTCAATGAGGCTCTGCACCGCCTTGATCACATCCATTGGGGTCACACCAACCACACCACTATCGTGGCGTCCCTACCGGACCTCTGCTGCCTCAGCATCCCTTCACCCCTGCACACACACCCTTACCCCCACCCGCAGAGGAGGCAGCAGCAGTCACACTCCTTCCAGCCCCACTTGCAGCAGGAGGTGCACGCTGCCTAGCTCCATCCGCTGCAGCAGTAGCACCAGCAACAGTATCAGTAGCATTAGTAGCAGACAGTTTCCTCCTTGTCCCACCAGCAGCTGAAACAGCACTTCCTCCAGTCACCAGCATTCACCAGACTAGCAATACCTTCATGTACAGCACACCCTTCAGCTCTAGCTTCTCTCACACCAGCAGCCTCTGCCTTAATTTTCTTCCTAAGCCTTTTCACCTTTATCCACTCTTCACAGCTTCGTTCCATCTCCTCCACATTGATGCGTTGTTCATTCACCCTCTTCATTGATTGATCAATTTCCACTTGACCAAAATCCAGGAAAAAAACAAGTGAAAAGAAAAAAACGGGCAAAAAAACAAATCAAACAAATGCAGCCCTCTCGCCGCTCCCAAGGGCAAGCAACCCCCTGGGAGCAGCAGTAAACCAAAAAAGAAAACAAACTAAACAAGCCCTAAAACAAAAAAACCCTCAGGCACGCAGCTCCTAACGAGCCATACCTGCAAGCACTCAGACGAGCGCAGATTGGGCAGTCCTAGAGCGGTTTGGCCGTGAGTAAAAGATGTTGTAAGAAACGGGCCCTTTTTTTTTTTTAAGTTTGCTTCTTCTGTGGTTCAAATGAACCTAAAGAAATGTCAGAGTAAAAGCTCACAGCACCTGATATTCCCAGGTGGTCTTCCATCCAAGTACTAACCAGGCCCGGCTCTGCATAGCTTCCGAGATCAGATGAGATTGGGTGGTCCACTCTTTTATTATCAAAAATTCATAAATAGCCCCGAGGTCCAGCCATCAGGGAATACATACAACACACAAACACTACATACCACCACCTTCAACAACAAGCAAACACAACACTTAACCAATAAAACAAAACATCCCATGAACCTGCAGCTGAAGAAATAAACCTAAGACAAACACGAAGAAATGAAAGCAGGCATACACAAAACGGAGGACACAGGCACTACGCCACACTGCAAGGACTACAAGTAACAAAACATGGACTTCGCAAAAAGAAAGCACAAGGATACATACATGCCCCGCTTTGCTGCCAACTTCACCCCCCACCCATACACACACATCAAAACATAATCATCGTAACAAAACACAGGAGACTGTAATACCATCAAAAATCCACCCCATCAATCCAACCCAACAGTGAAGTACAAAACACAAGGAAAACAAAAACCCATACAGTAACACAGAAAACCCCACATCAGCCATCCCATCAATCCTAACCACCTCTTAACCAATCATGTACCTCACATCCCCTACCCCTAGCCCCTCCCCCTTCTCCTCCATCACCCCACCATCACTCCTACCCCATCCACCACCACCACCCCTTCTCCTGTCCAACACCACCATCACTCCCACCCCCATAAGCCTCTAACAACCCACTCGCCTTCCCAACCCTCTTCCAGAAAGCATCCTCCCTCTTCCACCCCTTATAATACCTGAAAATGTCGCTGAACACCTTCTTGCATGTTGCCTCGAAAATGGGCCACACCAGCACTCCTTATCCAAAATGGCCCTCCAGGCCGCAGCGAGCATGACATTAATGGTGTTTGCCCGTCCCCCACTCCCCCGCGCCCCGAACAAACACTCACCACCTCGCGGGCGACTACTTCGACCCCTCAGCGCCTCTCTCCCAACCCCATCCTTGCCAGAATGCCCGTGACTCCTCACACCTCACGAAAAGGTGTGCGTGCCCTTCCTCCTCCCTCCCGCAAACCACGCCACAGCGCGTCCTCAGCCCATCCCATCCTGTGTGAGCGCTTTTCTGTCATCAGCCCACAGTGCCACAACAGGAAGTCCAACTGATGCCACGCTGCTGGCAGGCCCCTCGCTCCCTACCGTGCAAACCCACCCGGCCCAAATCCTCCTCCCACCTCTCCACCGCCACCCCCGGGAAGTGCAGTCCCCCCAACGACCTCTCCCCTCCCTCCTCACCCACGCTCACCTCCACCTTCTCTTCACCCTTCACCCATGTGTCCCACCCACCCGCACCATCCTATCTCCTCCATCCACTCCCCTGGGAGCACCCACTTCATACACTCGTACTGCCACTCTATGTATCTCTCCGCCACCCATCCGCCCACCTCATGGATGGCGTCTGCAATCACCCTGAGCGGTATGAATGCGGGGACGTCCTCGTACAGGATATCCCGAAAACGAGCGATTCCCTCCCTCCACCACTTCCCAAACCTCACCGTCTGCCCCCCTTTGACAACAGCTCGATTCCAATAGAGTGGCTGTGTCAGAATGGCCACCCTCCCCACCAGCCTGATCAACACCCTCTCTTGCATCTCCCTCCATGCATCCAACACCTCTCTGAAAAAAGGCAAGACCGGACCCAGCACACCAGACGGCGGCACTGCCCACAAAAGCTCCTTCCCCACAATCCCCCTCCCAGCCATCCCCAGATAAAATTCCACAAAGCCCTCCCACCCCTTCCACACCCTCCCGGCTAAAAACTTCCTCACCAACCGCATCCTTAAAGCCTTCATCCTGCACACTGGGTCGATCAACCCCAACCCCCCGTCGCACACCCTCCCAACTACCGTGTGATAAGCGATCCTGTGCAGCTTCCCCTCCCACAGGAACCACAACACGACTCTGCGCAGTCTCCACGCCACCCACTATGGCAGCTCCGCAACCGCCAACACGTACCAGTTTTGACAGAAATAAGGTGTTCAGGACCACCACCCACCCCTTTACATGCAATCGTCGCTCCATATCCTCCAGGACCATCTCCCACTGTATGGCGCACATATCACGCTCTGTGAGCCCCAAAGTCACCCCTAACACTTTCATCGTATCTCCCACTTTCACAAAAGGGACTCCCTCCGGCAGCGGCGAGACCCCCTCCAAACCTCATCATCTTAGACTTTGCGTTGTTCACCTTCGCCCCGGAAGCTGCCCCAAAGTCTCTGACCACCTCTAGTGCCCCCACCACCCCCGCCGCATCCGGCACGACAGTCATGGTGTTGTGATACAGTGCTCTGATCCATCCCACAAATGTGTCCCCAAAACCACACCTCTTCAACACCCTGAACAAAAATTCGTGTTCCACACTATCAAACGCTTTCTCAAAGTCAAGGCTCACCATGTAACCTTCTATGCCCCTAGACCTCATGTAGCGCACTGCCTGCATTAATGCAAACACGTTTTCATAGATGTCTCTGCCGTTGACCGCGTATGCCTGCGTTGTTCATATCACAAACGGTTCGCCATGACCTTGGCCAAGATCTTATCTGCACAGAGCAATGTGAGCGGTCTAAAGCACGAAAGATCTGCCTTATCTCCCTTACCTTTATAAATAAACTTTATAACCCCCAGGCGCATGGAGAGTGGCAACCACCCACACTCCAACCCCGCCGTAAACACTCTTACATAATACTGGTGCCACATCATCCTCCACCTCCTTGTAGAACTCGGCCAGTAAGCCATCCCATCCGGGACTCTTCCCGGAACTAAGCCCCCTCATCACATGTTATCGGGGCCCCGCACCCGTCCCTGACCTCCCTCGACACCCTAGCCTCTATCCATTCCAACAATCTTGCCGTCACCCCCGTGTCGCTCCCCCTTGCCTCAAACAATTTCCCATAAAAATCCCCAACCACCTCCAGAGCTCCTCAGCAGCACACCCCCCCCCACCCACTGTATCCGTGAAAAAATCCTCCTGCCCCCATTACGATCTCACCATACATCCCTCAATCCCCACCTTACCATAAACTTCTTCAGCTGCTCCCTCCCCACATCTCCCACCAAGGGCCTCCCCGCTCCGATGTCCAGTCGCCCCAGCAGTGTTAAATCACCCGTCACCAACGTGTCCGGCCAGGAGGACATGAGCCCGACTAGAGCGTCAAAGAACAGCCCCCTGTCCCTCCCCTCGTTAGGTGCATGCACATTACATATATACAGAACCTCCCCCTCCACCACCACCCTCACAGTCAGTGCCCTCCCCCCAATCCCACATAAACCTCCTCCACCACCTCCCCTACCCCTTCCCTCACCATCACCAGAACATGCCAGGGCCCTCTCCCCTACCCAAAAGACCTCCCCCTTCCAGACCCTCCTTACCCTTTCCACCACCTCACCATCCCATCCGGTCTCTTGCAAAACAAATGTCCGTAGCAGGGCACAAAGTAAACATGTCTCTTAACTTGTCCATCGAGCGCAGCCCCCTCCTGTTAAATGTCACAATTTTTAAAGCCATGATGCCATCATGTCAAAGTAACTTTAAAATCCACTTCTTGCTCATCATGTTCCAACACTCATCCTTCCCTCTTCCACCGACCTCCCGGAACAACCCCCGACCCACTTCCACCTGGCTTAGACAAGTTCGGCATTGGGTGTCTGATTCTCCTCAGATACTCCATACTTGCCATGGCCTGCATTGCCCGATCATCTCCACCATCATTCTCCCCCCCCATTCTCTCCTCCTCCTTGTCCTCAGAATCTGCCATGCTCACTTTCTCCATCGCCATCCTCACTTTCTTGTCCCAGTCTCCGATGCAGAGGGCCATCCATGCCTCCTCTCCAACATCTGTGGAAACATCCTCCCTCACCCCTTCCTGCACTGACCCATCCCTACTCATCACCAACCCCTCACCCTCGTCCTCGATCGCCGCCTCTGCACTTAGGGTATAGGTAATAGGGTGACTCCCCATGACTCCAGTGTCCTCAGGATGTCTATGTCGTCGATGTATGCCGGCAGATGCAGGAATGACACCAACGTGTCTGCATGCACCAGTTGTTGTACGGGGGAACACGACCCCCCACAGCTGCACGCCGGCCAGTAAAGCATCCCCGGCTTCCCTCGAGCTCAGTGTGAACTCGCATCCATTGGTCCAACTCCTCTCACCCCAGACACATCCAGCACTAGCGTGGCTTCACTCGCGTATACCTGCCGGATTGCACCGCAATCCCAAGCGTCCTCTGAGCAATCACTCCTACTCCAGCACTCGTCTCGGTTGACGGCCCGACCACGCGCCCTCCTCTCACAGCAGCCCCAGAAGCAGCACCACTTTGCAAGCCTTTATTGCCTACGTACGACCCAGCACCTCCGACAGCGGCGGCAGCCGTAGGCCTCCCAGCAGCGGCGGCGGCGGTATCAGCAGTTGCAGCAACAGCAGCAGCGTATGGAGCAGCACCGACAGCCGCTGACCCCTTCATCGGCACCACCTCACTCGATTCACCACCACCCACACCTCCGTTGAACTTCTTCACTCTCTTGCTCCTCTGCTCCACCACAGTCCACCTCTCATCGCCCTCCACCTCCATGCCCTCCTCACTTCCTCCAGTCAGGCTAACGCACCTTCTCTCCTCTTCTCCGGCTACAGACTTCTGCAACTGCTCCATTGCAGAGTGAAAAGAGTCCATCTCACAACATCCAGTTAATTAAGCAGGGGAGAGAAAAAAGCCAGGAAGGGAAGCACCCCCTGACCAGCAAAAGCAGCACCAAACAAAAAGCCAAAAACATAAAGGGGAACACCAATCCCCCCAAAGGGCACTGCAGCACCAGAGCAAAAACAAACCAGAAAAAAACACTCAATAAACAAATTAAACCAAAAAACCCAACCTCCAAACACTCCAAATGCTCTCACTCACAACGTGCAGCTGTAACGAGCCACACCTACAACCACTCTGACATGGGCAGATCGGGCGGTTTCAGAGCGGTGTGGCCGTGAGCGAAAGAGGGCCCTTAAAGAAATGGTGACAACAAAATGTGCTTTTAGTCGAAAAAGGTCATTTTCACTGGCTGTTGGCCTACAAAGGCAGCAGGTGGAGTTTTCTTCTTCGGTGTGATTTAGTTGAAAAGATTCAGATTCCTAACCCCCCCTCAAAACCTCATAGAGGACCCCCATTGTCAGCCAAATTGGGAGCCAGGAGTTAGCCAAAGGGGGAGCCAAGCCTCTCTTTGTTCTCTCATCTGCACCAAATACTCTTCAATGTAAATTAGGTGACCCCGTTGTCACCTTTTAGATAGGAACCACAGGACCCCATTCCCACCAAAAGGTCATCATTTACATTACACAACCATCCAGGCAACTTCCAGATACAGAAACATATCAAAGAGATAATCCTATTGTCACCTTAGACTCAAAGGTACCTTTAACTTTAGGGACAGAATCAGCTGGCTGAAACTGGTTTGGTTTTGACCAACCCCATTCTGGTATAAAAACCCAGGACCAAATCCTGATGGTGTGCTCAGTTTCATAACCGAACCTGTTGGACTTCTGAGCTCCACTCTGCCTCTTTTTAACTCTTTGGGGATCCCCCTGTAGGAGAAAATTGCTCTCTCTACAACCTCACTTTAACTTGTAAAGCTCTCTCTTTCTATCTGTTCTTAATAAATTTTTTAAATTAGTTTGGTGATCCATCGTCATTCTGAAGAAAACGTCCACACACACATCAGATGGTGACCCTGATGAGTCGGCTTGTCCACGCAATCTTCAAATTTGTCTGGTGACGCGTCGACAAAACTGGCAAGAGTTAAGTCCAATTTTATTCATTGGCACCTTGCGTTTCTTCAGAATAGATGTGGTGAACCGCGGGTCTAGCACGCCCGTTGTACTTGTGCTTCCAAAATATTTATGTATCATATTCCGATACAGAGCGTGTATTTTGTCCTCTTCTGGGAGAGATTACCGCTATTAATTTTCTTTCTGGTTGTAGAAGTGATCTTTTCCTTCTGTTTGAGCTGCACTAACCCAATTATGAGTAGTAAACAGGACTCTGGTGTTACCACTAAAACTGTGAGTGACCCAGAGCTTGAGTCTGATCCATGCAGAATGGGTCCAGTGGCTACACTGACGCAGCTCTGCCTGCATCAGAAAGAGACTTGGTCAATCACAGCTAAAATGTTTAAATTGGGATTTAAGCACACTTGTGGTGTAGCACGTCAATGCCGATGGGTTCTTGATGAGCAGAAACAGTCTAAAGATCTGACTAAATTTGCGTCAGTTATATTCTTTAACTTACTCACGAATAGTAAGGGTGTTTTGACTAAAAAAAGATTGCCAGGCTCTTGATGATGTGAGCTTTTCCACCCAAATGGAACAGCTACACGGCACCCTGAGTCATTTAGTGAATGAAACGCCGACTCAAGCATTTGATATGAGCTCCTGGCATAAACACCTCAATAGAATTTATGATTTACTTCCCACCAAACCTAGTGATTCTTTGCAGTACACTCATTTTTACCAGGATGCACAGACAGCATTAACAGCCGTCGAACAAGCATCGTACCCGTTAGCCCCCATCCGTGTACCGAGTAATGTTACCAACCCTGAATGTGGCGGAGGGGGAGAAGGAGGAATTTGGGTCCGTTTAGGTACACAGGACAGAGCCTCGCTGCTTGGCAACCTGTTGCCTCTCCAGGCTAACAACCCCAACACAGAGATCTGGGATAGAATTTTCTCTAACCAGACTCCATAATTTAGGTATACGTGACGTTAAGGCTATTGTGGAAGGTTTAGTTCAGAGCATGTATTTACATACTATTACAGACATCGCGCTCGACCACGCACCGGCAGGCGATATAAACGCATTTCAAACAGCCTTCGATCGATACAAACTCTGTGTCCAAGATATTACTGGACGTGGACAACAGACTTTCTCACACTTATTGGCTGTAAAACAACGCCCGAACGAACTATTTTCTGACTTTGCCGCTTGTTTTTCAGCTGCATATAGAGATTGGAGCGCGGCAACTAGTGAAATGGGCTCTATTAATTACATGGCTATTATTCACATCGCAACCACAAATTTAAACGTGACTTAACATGTGCGTCTGTTCCTCCGTGATGATTGTGAATTTGACACATGGGCTAAATTTATTAAATGGGGTAATAGTGCACAATTCACTGTACTTTGTAGGCAGGAACAAACAGCTGCTAACTCTTCTCAACCCTCATGTCTCAGCGCTGCTGCTATTAGCACATCAGCTCAACCCCAGGTAATACCCCCAACCCAGGCTGCACCTCCCCCTAAACCACAGCAACATCATTTATATTTCAGAAAACAACTCTAACCTCCAATGTTTTAAATGTGGTCAAAATGGTCATATTGCAAAGAAATGCAGAGTTATTTGCACTAATTGTAATAGACGCGGCCATACTGCAGCATACTGTAGAGGGGGGGCTCTACAGCCTGCAGGACAAACTTATCAGACCGTGCAACCACAGCATGTATTTTATCAGCCCACTGTCTACCAACCTGCTTAGTATGTACCAACAGCCCCTCCCATCAGCGCTCCAACTCCTGAGCCAAACTTACAGGATCTGTCACACCCAACACTGGACTTACTGTATGCCAACGCTAAGGAGGCATACAGCTCATCACCTCTCCCACCCCTTGGAAAATCCGATCACAACATGGTGAACCTGGTCCCTGTGTACGTGCCATTGGTACGCAGAGAGCCAGTGGTCACCCGCACAGTGCAGAG
>JBBIGC010084810.1:0-10295 GCA_037576955.1 Lepidarchus adonis
TTATCAGTACATTGCAGAAAATAATGAACTTTATCACAATATGCTAATTTTTTGAGAAGGACCTGTATATATAATGTGTATATAAAAATGTTAGTGCCGCCCCCGACCACCCACCAGCAACAGCAGCCCTGTAGAATTAGCATGACTGACTGCATTCTAGCCTACAGCAGTAACACAGACCCAAGTTTGGCAAGCTATAGAGGGAGAAATTCATAAACACTGCACATTGTGGCAAGTTTGGTGGCTTAACAAGGTAAAGAGGATGGAAGGAAATCTGTTCTGCAGCCTTTCATTGTGAGAGGCAAGTTTGACAAGCTAACAGGGGGTAAGCTATCAGGGCATGACTGCAAATAATAATAATAAGAAAAATAAATCAATTGAAAAAAGACAAACCTTAGAGCCAGACCGAGCAATGGTACCAAGGTTGGTAATTAAATCCTCTTGATTCATTCCAATACCTGTGTCCTAGATAAAAATATGCAATTCAGGTCACTGTGTCATATAAACCATATTTCAACAACGATAGGCCACCCCACATTATAAGCCGCCCATTTCTATAAGCTGCAGAAAATGCTCATTTAAGTTTGAAAAATCTAAGATAAGCCGCCCCATGTTATTAGCTGCAGCTTTACTGAATTATAACCGATCTAACCTGGAGACCTTTGCAGCTCTATATCAGTGACATTATATCGTAGTTAAGCATAAACAATTTTACTGAACTTACTGATATTATGTTACAATGCAAGAACTATGCTGCAGAATTTAAGCTTCACGTAACGTCTGTAATATCCGAGATGAACGCGTCCAAGATTAATGACAGCGAAACAGCACAGGTCGCAACGTTTATGGGTCTGATTTGAAGAAAGGTAAACTTAATTTTTGAATTTGAATGTTGCTAATTTTATACTGAAGAATTTGCATGTAGTTGTAGATGTAGTTGTAGCCTGTTCGCGAGAGAGCGCAGGTTAGCAGCGCATGTTGGAGCAGCTTGGAAATGGGAAAGGGGAACAGGAATTATGCTCTGTGCTGAGAAAAAACAGAAATAAATAAATAAATAAAGGTCACAGGTCCCAAAGTGGAATCTCTGTGCTGGCTGGTTCAGAAGAAGTGTCTGCATTCGAAGTTGAGGATTTACCCTGAGTGACGCTTAGCTAATGTGTTTTCATGTTTTTAGACCCCATTTAAGCAAGCCACACCCAATACCATGTTTGCAAAATGAATGCATAAGCCTATCGTTGGGGAAATACAGTATAACATCTGATACATCTACAAACAGTTAGATAATTATAGAAAAAGGTATATAAGGGTATATAAAAAAAGGTTTAAGATACCTGAATTGTCAAAGTTCCTTCAGCTGCATCAGTCTGTATGTGAATTTCCAGGGGGTCGCTCTCTCCTGCACTTGTACTTGTAATTTGCATATGACGCAACTTCTCTAAAGCATCACTTGCATTAGAAATGAGCTCCCTGATGAAAACCTGTAATCAAGCAAACAAAAGGCTTTAATTTAATTTAATAAACCTGGTCGCATATAATCTATACAAGTTCAATAAAACTCAGCCAATACATGATTCTAAAACTAAACTGATCAGAAAAAGAATATTGTGATTAGTAGTCATGAACCATAGTCTGAAAGATTAATGCTCTGTTCAGCTTATAAGGCACTAAATAAAACAAGAGAATAACACAGGTCTAGGAGGGAGGGTTTAAGCCATGATAGAAGGTTGGATTGAGTAAATAGTAATCTGAAGAAGTGAACGTCATTGTGAGTGTTGAGGAAAAAAAATTAAAAACCTCAATCTCTCCTTTGGTTTGTAATTTAAAAAGAATTATTGAGTATCACCGTCGACAAGAGCGGTCCTCTTCCACATCAGATGCAAAAAAGTTAGTCTTGACATTTTATATGAATCAATATGTGAAGAAAATTAATATGTATCAGAAGGTGTGGCGCTCATTGAAAAAAAAAGAAAAAAAGAAAGAAAAAAAAGAGGCAAAGACAGTTTTAATTGGCAGTCATATGGATGATCTCTTGTTGCTAGACACCCGTCGGCCTTTGCTCACAATTTGTTGCTTTTTTTTTCGAGGGGTGAGTCATGGCCTTTTAACTGAAACCAAAGGCTCAGCGTGTCTGACTTTTGGGGGGAAAAAAAAAGTTTTAAATTAAATAAAATAAATACATTTTAAAACACAAAGCAAGAGAAACACAGGAAATCGATTTATTTCCCCCCTGCACTCGAATCTGATAGACAAAGACAGACACACAAAGTTCTAAAATGTTCTTTAAATCCTTAATATGAAAGTAATAAGTAAAAAAACAATAAAGGATTAATACGTTGAACTGCGTTAATCTTATTTTTTCCATTTCAGTGACAAAACACCACAGGATAAAGTGCACCACAACAAAATGCAACATCTGCATGTGACCCATCTGTGAAAGAACAGTGGGCAGCTGACACGGGCAGTGCCCAGTGAGCAGTGCTTCTGGATGGTACTTTGCTCAGAGAACCTCAATGGTGCCTTTACTGGTCCAGGATTTGAACAGGTGACCTACTGATAAGAGGAGTTACACTACCACTGCATGCGTCCAAATGGTTCAAAATGAATGTACAAGTTTTAAATTAGAAAATAGAAAAAAAGGGGAAACATCAAATATTTATAATGGTGTATTAAAGTACTTAGGTTTGCAGACCAGGGAAGAAATAAAATCTAGATGAAAACGAGAACATGACAACCATTAAAACTGTGGTGAGTTTTTTTAAAGGACAAAATCAAAACCATGTATAACCAACAAGTTACTGCTATTAAATTCTTTAAAATATTCTTCATCAGTTGTTAGAATATGTGACCATTGCACTTTATTTTTTAGTATTTCTACACTAATCAGAAATAAAACCCCAATTTGTTTTGAATTGTTGAATTGGTTTACAGATGTTTACAGAGATCTGCTACGTTCAGGATTCGTAAATGGCGAAGTAACTATTGCTGTGAGACGTTCCCTTCCGGTTGAGTGTGTTCACATCATTTTGGGAAATATTTCGGGTGGTTGGGAAGTGTCTCCATCACCAGTGGATACTACTGCACCTGTGAAATCAGCAGAATCAGATAAGTGTCTGCAGGATTTTCCAGAAGTATTCACTGAGCACAGGTGGAATCACCTTCTGATGTGTCAAAGATGTCGGTGGTTGGCCTGTTTGCGTCTGAAATACCTGCACCTTTATCCTAAGAGGAGCTGGTTGAATCACAAGAAAACTCAGACTCTGGAGATTTTTTTTGCGTTGGTTTCGCCTGATCCAGACAAAGAGTACTTTGTGCAAAATGACTTGTTGCTTCAGCAGTGGTCATCAAGTGTTGATCCTGATGTGGGTTTTCAAGCTACGTTAAAATCGATGTTATGTGCATATTGTGAAATGACGGCGCGTGATGTGGTTCAGAAAAGCACTGGATTTAGTCTTATTTACCTGGTTTTTGAACATAAGGTGCATACGTCCTTGTCTGTTTTAAATACGGACTTGGATCAATCCAATCCCCCTGCTAGCATGGTAGATTATGTGAATGGTTTCTGCCGTAAATTGTTTTTACCTTGGAAAATGGCGAGTGAACATCTGAGCGTTGCTCAGCAGAAAATGAATGAGCAGTATGATCATGGAGCGAAAGCCAGGGTATTTAGCCCAGGGGATCAGGTGGTGGCATTGCTGCTCATTCCATGAACTGTGAAGTAGTCTGGTCCTTTCACAACCACGTGTCAAGTCTATGCATCAAATTATTTGTCATCTACTCCCGACCGTAGGAGATCAACGCAACTTTGCCGTGTTCATTTGTTGAAGTCGTATTTGTCTGCTTTGTTGGTTGAGGTGGATGATCGTGCTCAAGTCCTGAAGTTTGGCTATGGAGGAGGTGTTGACCCTCAGGTGGCAGTGGAGGATGAAGTTTGTGCTCCTGACGATACAGTTTTGTTGGGACATTTAAATAATTAGCAGAAGGTGACTGAGCTGGAAAGCACGTTACAGCATCTAAATGAACAGGGAGGGGAATTTATGGATCAAATTACAGTTTTCTTCCTTGTTTTCGGGACATTCCAACCAGTACAGATTTAATCGAGTATGACATTGATGTGCAAGGTGCATGTCCAGTCAGGCAGAGTTTTTATCGGATGCCTCTGGACAAGCGTAGGAGTATGGAGGCTGGTGTGCAGTATCTTCTCGATAATGACCAGGCAAAACCATCGTACTCCGGTTGGGCAACACCATGCTTGTTGGTTAAACACTCTCTCGCACCCCAGATGAGTCGGGTTAGTTTTGTCCGTTTCCTCCCTCTCCATATCGGCCGGTCCTTGGTGCCAGGATTTGCAGGTTGCAGGATTGGTGAGAGGGGAGGGTAAGAATGGTCACTTTGGTAGTGTCCCGGTGCGTATCAGTATGTGGGGTTGGTGGATGTTGTTTTGGTCTGTCTAGTCTGTCGGATTTGCCTTTTTGGTTTGGGATTGGTTTCTTAAGGGTTTTTTGGTTGCCCCTTTCCGTTGTCCAGAGCCCTGGGTCTCCATTTTATAGGGGGTTCTATAAACCTTAGGTTCTGGGACATGCCAGCATAGTATGGGTCCGGCCTGTTCTTTGTCTTCAGACCTGCAGGTGGAGCTCGGCTGGGTTGCTGCATGGATGGCTGATTGGCGAGGCCTTTTAAAATAGACCTTCCTGTTTCCCTGTCTCTCTCGCTCTTGCTCCCTCGCCTGTCTGGGGTCGTCTGTCATCGGCGTGGCTGATTGATGCCTCGCCCCTTTTAAGCCTTTTTATTGCACACTCTCTTAATAAACATGTTTGGTTAAATTATATAATCAGTAAATGATATAATCAATAAATTATATAACCATTTATGTCATCTTCGCTTTGTGCCAAGTGGGGCGTGACACTTGGGAATATCAGAAAATCACTTTATCATAGCCTGGTTCCGGATTAAAGAAATGCAACCAGGTTGCTAGATTATTTTGCAAATAAAAGCCATATAGAAATGCTGAGCACTCTGGACCCAAGCTCATCTCAAGACATTGGAAACGTGCCGTGTTCTGGACCTTCTGCCAAAGACAAAATGGACCATTCAGACTGTTAGAAAGAAGGAAAAGCCAAAATGTATCATGGTATGGGCATGGGTTAACTGAATGTGTGTGATGGCACCATTGACACAGAGGCATATACAGGGAGTCTTCGACTTGCATCAGGGTTCTGTTCCTCAGCGTGTGTTTTAAATTGAATTTTGACATAAGTCGAAACCCCCTTTCATAACATGAGATCACTGACCAAAGACTCAAGTCTTTCTCTGCCATGGTCACAGCTGCCTATAAGTGTATTGCAGGCAGCAAATTTTGAATTGGCTTATATCTACAAAACACAATTATGGTAGTAAGTGAAAATCTTCAGAAATGGGGTTTGTATACTTTCATTATTAAAATACAAAACAAAAACACACTTTCTTACCTCCTTCTCAGAGTACAAAGATCTGGCCACAATGTCCAGTAGCTTCTTCGTCTCTGCCTGGAACTCATGCTTGGAGGTGGACCCTTAATAGAAAAAAGGAGAAAGTTAAAACTGTGTGTGTGTGTGTGTATGTGTGTGTGTGTAAACGTAATACTCTCTTTTCACAGCCAATCTGCACATTTTAAACTTGTGATTAAAATTAGCGCAGAGTATGTCACATGACCATGCACTGTGCAGACCTGGTGGTGGAAGATGGATGCCAACAGGCAACAAAAAACAAACAATAAAAACCCCACACCAGCTTTAATTTGGATATATAGTATTTTGGATTTAAACACAGTGACATTGAACAGAAAGAGGTAAAAAAAAAAAAAAAATCACTACATCCAAACCAGCACCTGAAACAGAACAGAAAAGTGTGACCCTGAAAACCCTGGCAAATAAAGAAATAAAGACAGAGCTGAAGGGAAGTCTGTAAGTATAGCACAATTATAGATTCACAAAAATACATGGCAAGAGAGGTGATTTCCGAAATGAGTGACACTGGGAAATAAGGCACCAGCTACCCTAGTGAAACCACTTTGCTCACATTGCTATTCCAGAGCTTTAGGACAAATGTGATAAAGTTTAAGTGAAAATTGCTGTTGTGAAGTAGAGCTTGGCAATAAAACAAATAACAATTCTTGCAAAATAAATAATGCTCATAAAAAACATAAAACATGGTCAATATTATAATAAAACTCCATTCATAATTTGTCAGATAACACGAATGGCAATGACAATAGTGTATGGCAAATCTATTGTCTATTGTCTACTGACTCACTGTAAGCTGCATTTCTTCACCTCCAAAACCATCACGCCATTGCCTCCTTATCTAAAACGGTCATCTCGCCAGCCATCAAGGACGAAACAAGCTCCATCATCTGATTTTGCCCAAACTCTGTGGCACCAACACACACGGCATTAACTAGTTGAAACCATTTTGATTGGTGACAAAACGCCAGTTAGATCTAAATACCCTGATGACCATCAGTTACTGAGCTTAGAGACTCTGTGCTACACAGTTCTTTCCTCCTAACCTTCTCTTATGGGGATCCCTCTCCCTCGTGGAGTCTCTGTCCCCCTTCCGTCGAGTTGAACTGCATTGCCAAACTGAGAAATCTCGAAAATATATATAAATCTTACAAACCATAATTATGAGAGATCTTCAATTACTGTTTGGACTCCTGCACTGATGACCTGTTGGGCGCCAAATCCCTCCATCTGTTTGACTGGGGAATCCGAATTAATTTTCCCAAGGGGATCAGACATTCCTTCGAAGTTAATCAGTTGAGGTTCCTCATCCTCGTTGCCATGTTAAGTTGTAGAAAAAAAATCACACAACTCAGTCAGTATGTTCAGACAGAAGCCGTGTCTAAGCATCCAATGCCAAGAGGAGCGCTGTTGAGTCCTCACAGTTGTTTTTTTAAATATGCTATTACACAAAGAAATTAATATGCAAGAAAGGTGCAGCTCTCGTCCCAGAAAGTCAAGGTCTGTATGATTTCTTCTTGTCAAAAGCACCTAAGCGACACAACAACAAGAAGTAATTGGCCGACTGCTCTTGACATTTTTTGACCGGACACCATGTGGTTTGCAGAAAATCCCCCATCATGGCCTATAACTGAAAAACTAGAGCCGTTTGTTTCTGCAGAATGAGTTGTGATATGAGAGAAAGAGACCGACAGACACAGAAGACATAGCAGGGTACCCGGCGTTGCTCGGAAAGGATAGTACCCAGAGAAGGGGGAAATTTTGTAGGGCTAGGAGTATAAATAAAAATAGCCAATTTACAGAGAAGGCCAGTTGAATTAAAAAACAAGTTGACTCACCAAAGTGTGTAGGTAGTGGGATGTAGTAGTCTACTACTGTTTTCAGTAGTGTAGATCGTGGTCAAAATAGTATTTGTGAGTACTAATTTGGGTTTCGTCAAGATGGGTTGTAATTGTTTGAAACAGAGTTCAAATTTAGATTTGTCAAGCACAAAATTCCAACAGATGATGAAAGACCATGGTCGGAAAGCATTGACTGAGAAAATTTGGAGAAAATGGGTTGAACAAACAGTTTCCTGAAGAAGGAAATTTCAGTAAAAATTCAATTAGAAAAGGTAATTGAAGGTATGCAAAAATTAAGACAGGACAGGACAGAAGGAAAAAGAAAATAGTTATAATGTTACAGAAAGAAGAAGAGGAAATTCAGGTGTTTAAGTTATGGAAAAGGGAGGATAGACAGAATGCAAAATTCTCAGATGGATGACAAACCCGACAAACTGCGCCTGTACGCAAGAAACACACAGAAATGCACCTACATGTTCCTCCACACTACCACCTTATGACAAGTGTAATTTCTACCGTAATTTCCGGACTATAAGCCGCTACTTTTTGCACAAGCTTTGAACCCTGCGCTTTATAATCCGGTTCGGCTTTTCTGTGGAGTTTTTATGATTTTTGTGATATCGTAAGAGGATTTGTATCTGTACATCCTATTTCTGGATGCACAGAAAGAGTTAAAATGACAAAGATGAGCATTTACAAGCGTAGTACTCACAGTAAAGCGGTACTCCACAAACGTTTGGTGAACTAGCCGCGACCTGCTGCTAAGCTAACCCTCCACGAACATGCGAATCGCCTCCATTTCAAAATAAAAGCGTTTGTCGAGGCAATATTTTCTAAGCGTAACATAGACTTACCTTCGTTAAGTGCAAAAGCACTACCATGGTACCACATCCAGTCATATATTATAAGTGAATTTGAAGGTAAACATGCTAATTTTGATACTAGCAACCGATTCTGTGGACTGTGCTCAGCTCCGTCACTGCTGGAAATAAAGCCGTGTTCCTGCATCTTAGCCTGAAAGGTAGACCCATTATATTTTTCTGTACATGTTTCGGTACTTGTACATATACGTAAAAAGTTATGCAAATATGTACCGAGCTCAAAATGTTGATAAAAAGAATGTGTTCCCAAACAGTCATCCCTTTCCTGACAATCCCTGTTGTGCATATTCTCTTAATATAATAATTAAACATTAAAACGCCTGCGGCTTTTCGTCCGGTGCGGCTAATTTATGAACAAAACAGGATTTTCCCCTAATTTTAGCTTGTGCGCCTTGTAGTCCGGAAAATACGGTAATTACATCTCTCCTAATAATCCTTTTTGTCCTCTCTTTATTCTCAGCTTTGTGTCTCTCCTTGCTGACAACCTCCCCCAGCTAGACTTTCCCTGCCAAGACGTCACCAAATGTGTCACCACATCATCAGCCATCGGGACCCCAACCATCAGCTCTCCAAAAACAACAAAATGAAGACGACAAACATGATGACATAACACGGACCGTTCAACGGCTATTGGTCATCCATTTGGAACAAAGTAAGAGGTGACTGCAACGACCTGCCATGCTTCCTGAGTGGTCCACGGCAGAAAAGACTGCCATAAAAATGAAGGGCGTCGCTGATGGGGGGTGATCGGCTGAGAAACCATTCCAACTTGGATCACAGACATGAGCCCCAGCGACCAAACCATGGGACATTAGACTGACAGGTGGTGGCAGGTGAGGGACGTCTAAATGCGAGAAAGGTCCTTTCTGGAAAACACATTTCCACTGTGGGAGTTGGAGGCTCACAGTTTGAAAAGCAACTCTCAATGTTAATCAAAGGTATTTGGGGACCATTGCTTTTTTTGTTACCAGTATTTTGTATCTGATGTTTGACCAATTAATTTATTGGGACGTGATGTATGTAAAATGGGTCTGCATCTCACATGCTCCCCAAAGGGAGATCAAAGAGTCACTGAATGGACTAGAGAACCAAATTCCAAAAGGAATATATGGGCGGTCGGTGAGGGAGCTTCACTCAAGGCCACATGCATTTCTGCCAGAAGCATTGGCTAAAAATAATCTATCAGCGTGAGTGGTGAGCGTCTAATCATGTCCATACAAACACATGACCCTTGTAATGAAGAGCTTGACTGGACGACGCTATCAGAATTACATTGTACAGCTTTTTTGACTCACCACTCTGACCTTCTAGACACGTGGCTGGGGGAGGGATATCTTCAGTTTAGAGATCCAAAATGTCGTGTAAGTAGTGCTCATGAGGCACTCAAGAGGATTATGAAAATAAAAAAGCCTTTATTTATTGGCTGTCAATTAAAATCATGACTATATGTTTCAGCCAAGATTACCTTCTTCAGGGCAAGTTACAAATGGCAGTCTATAGGCTGCATCATATATTTCTCCATGTGGTCACATGACCAGGAAGCTCATATGTTCCATTTGCACAGGTGTATCACATGATAAAAAGAACAATTGCAACACAAAAGGTTACACGATTTCATGACAAATTGTATAAAAAATGTGCAACCGATTTAACAAATGTACATTTACAGTATTTTAAATACTTTCAGCATTTTACATATTTTCACATCGGAATACATTAAAATAACTGATATACAGTCTTATGTAAAGGTTTGGGCATCCCTTGATAAATACCAGATTTTTGAGATTTTGTATTATATGAAAAAGATGTTTATACGGTCTCTCTTAAATCATGGAAAAATTAAACATTTTCAGCAAACATTGATGCATAGTTACTTTTTTAATGCCATAAATTGAACAACAACAAAAAATGGCACTAAGCAGCAGTTCATGAAAAGAACACCTTGCCAACCATTAATCATGGAGGTGGATCTATTATGCTTTGGGGTTGTGTTGCAGCCAGGAAACATTGCACAGGTGGAGTGAAGAATGGATTCCACTAAATACCAGCAAATTCTGGAAGCAAACATCACACCA
>JBBIGC010084831.1:0-10295 GCA_037576955.1 Lepidarchus adonis
AACGCAGAATACGGACCGCAGCTCTACGTACGTACATACGTACATAGTTAACAGCAAGTATATTTCTGCCTTTAGTGATAAGAAAAACACTTTCTTAGCAGCTAGAAAACAGGTCTGCACTGCTCCATCACACAGTGATGTAAATCATCCATCTACATATAAATTCTTTAATATAAAATTAGCAACACCGAAAAACAAAAATTATTAGGCTTGGCTTTCTTCAAATTTACCTGTAAACGTCAATTGTGACCTGTGCTGTTTTGCTGTGGCCAATGTTGGACACATTCACCTCAGATTTTAGACGTTATGTGGAGATTAAATTCTGCAGTGTAGTTTGTGCATTGCAACATAATATTTGGAACTTAGCAGCTTTATCAATTTAATTGTTTACGATCAACTGCAGTATAATGTCACTATTGGTATAGAGTTGCAACAGTCTCCATGGACGTATCAAGTTAAATGCTTTTTCTTCAGATCACCTCAATTCCTTACTCTCCTATTTTCAATATTTCTTAAAATCACAGTCATACCTTTGTGGGACAGGAAGAGGCTCAGTCACTGGGGAAGTGTTTTTGCTGGAAAGGCTGACGTCTTGAGCAAGAGAGGACGTTTGTTTGGTACGGGCCCCAACTTCTGAACCACCCACTGGGACAGACAACTAAGCACAGAGGAAGTAAAATGAACAGGATTATTGTCAGCTGAGTTAGTTCACTAGTTATAGTACAACATATGCACCCACTAACGTAACGAATGCCTCACCAAAATGCGCTTGCAAGACGGTTCAAGTTCAGGTGAGGAAACAGCTTTAAGAGGTTTCACTGCAGCAACGGCAGAACAATGGCTCCCTGCTGCATTCCTCTTCTGGACAAGTTTAACCTGAGCTGCTGGCTTCACAGAAGGCTTCACGTTCAGCTTGGGCCTCACTGAAATAGAGACACAAGACATGCACATATGAATCACTACTGGAAAACCTTATGCAGCCAAATCCAATTCAATTACATTTTTCAGTTTTATTTATATAGCGCCTTTAACAACAGTCACTAAGCAGCTTTAGTGTCCTAGTCTGAGCCCCGAATGAGTAAGGCAAGGAAAAACTCTTGCTAGAAACCAAAGCTCAGTAGGGGAACCTAATCAGACCAAGATAGACGGGCAGGAGGAAAGGAGAAAGCCGCACTGGTTGAAGGATCAGTTTGGAGGGCACAGAATTGAGCTGTACCTTTTATTTCCATGGCTTTGCCTGGGGACACCTGGGGGACTTCTAGAATAAGCTGTGTCTCCTGGCTATAGCCTGGAGAAGCTGCCACATCTTCCACATGCCCAGGAAATCCTGCTGTGGCGGCCCTCTTCAATTTCTTAGCATTTGAAGCAAGATGGAGGTCTTTTTTTTGTAGCTCTGGAGACTTCCTCTTCGGCCCAACCACAGGTGCAGAAGAGGTTCCAGGTTTTAGTCCAAGCAGTTGTTGTTCAGAGGCATTTGCCTGGTTCGAAGACTCTGAGGCTACTGGGCTTGCTGGAGGTTTGTTTTTTTGTGATTTGATCACAGTAAGCGGAATCTCTTCAGAGATTGCTGGAGCGGATTTCTGTCCAGGCTGCTGTGGCTGGCTGGGAGATATGGTCTGATTGTCCTTTTGCATGCGGAGTCTTTTCTCTCGCATGATCTCCTCAAAGGTCTTTACTGTAACACCTTGGCTGGAAGAGTCATCCTTTCCATTGGCATTCACAGACTAAAAAAAAAAAGAGGAATAAAAGATGTTTAAACTTAGGATAAACAGAGATTAAAATGTATGAACAAAATATCAAAAGCACAATTGATCCTTGCCTCTGCAACATGCTCCTCTTTTTTCTCACGATCAACTTTCTTCTTAGAAATGGTTGAGGTGGCTGCTGTGAAAATGCCAGTTTATCTTTAGAATGAACCAAAACATTATTAAACCATTTTAAGACAATAATTGAAGAATAAAAAGTTGTACCTGAGTTCCTGCCAGTGCAAAGAATTCGCCTCTTCTTGTCATTTGAACCGGAGGTGTTGTTACTTGAGGTTGCTTCACCCAGTTCTTGCCTCCTAGCAGCTTTCTCTTTGCGAATCTCTTCAAGAGTCTTCACTCTAACTTCTTCTGGAGAAGCTACTTTGACAGTTCCAGCGTTTGAAAGCCCTTCACCTCTCTCAGGGCTTAGACTACCTTGCTGAGATACTGGCTTCCCTTCCCGCAACATCTTTTTCTCATGCTGAACCTCAGAGATGGTCTTTTTATGTGGTCCACTCACAGGCCTGTTCCCTTTCCTGGTGGAGTGTAATGTGTTGGCGGACACCTCAGTGACCTCTCGGACACCTTCACATTGCATCTGGGACTTGGCAGCCTTCTCTTGACGAATCTCTTCGAGAGATTTTATTCTGATCTCCCCAGATGTCTTTAGCTCGCCGTTAGGTGACCTGGGTGCTATGAGGTCAGTGGCTGTCCCAAGCCTTTCACGAACAGGTCTTGCAGCTAAATATTAAATTAAATATTAAGTTAAATGCAATATACAGCTGCAAGTTAAAAGTACCATTGACAAAAGTTACCTACCTGCGTTGTTCGGAGGCACGTCCACAAACCCACCAAGACGCTTGGCAAGGCTCCCTTTCAGCCGAAGCTCATTTTCTACTGTAACGTCTAAATAAAGCAAAACATGCTGTAACACCACAAATTCTTAACACACAATTAAGCTCTAGTTAAAACATTCAGCTCAAAGGTTTGAAAGGGTTTCAAATTCACCTTTGTCAATCCTTTTTCCAAGTCTGTCAGCAACTGTCCTTTTTCCAATGTCTTCAAGAATAGGAGCCTCTGAAAAGGAGAACATGAATGACATGAAAATACATACGGTACACACAATGATTTATTTTTTTTCTTCTTGCATAATTGTCATGATCAAACAAATGTTAATATTAGAAAAACAAAAAGTAAATGCAAAATGAAGTTTTTAGAAGGATTAATTCTTCAGTAAGAAAAAGCTATTCAAAACCCTGTGTAAAAAAGCAATCCTAAATAAATATATAAATAAATTAATTACATTTTTTGGGAAAGATGGAGTTAAATTTCACTAGCCACACCCAAGCCTAATTATTGATATACATGTTCAATCAGAAAAACACTGAAATGGAACCAGTCTAACAAAGTGAAATAAGCTAAAGCATCTCAAAATGCAACACAACATGCCACCATCTAAAGAAAGTCTATAACAGATGAGAAACATTGACCTCCATCAGTCTGAAAAGGACTACTGTTCTTGCTGCCAAGGGTAATACAATCAGTTATTAGATTTAGAGGAAAATTAATATTTTTCAAAGTAGAATTGGATAGCCGTTTTCCTTTAATAAATGACAATTTAACAACTGCACTGTGCTTATCTTTGTCTAATAGTAAAATATGTTTGATCTAAACGTGTGTGCCAAATACGCAAAAAAATCAGAAAGAGGATAATCGTTTTTCACAGCACTGTAATTCAATAAGAATGTATTGCAGATAAGTCAGGTATGGCAACTGATTGTGTTCGAGATTTCCTTCTCAGTGCCAGTACTTGGATGGCCTTTAAATAAAATGCACAACCCTTACTTTTGATAAGTGTCTAATCTACGACATAATACCTATGTTTACAGGAGGACAACATTTACCAATTCTCTTTAGACTGGTCTTCAGAGCTTTCCTCAACTTGATTTCCTCCAAAGTTTTGATGCCAAAGTTGAGAGGATCATCTGCACAATAATAGACAGGTTTTAACAATAAAAAATCTACATATAGTGAATAGTAATTACAAAGAAGAGAGATTCTTACCATCACTAGAGCTCACAAGTTTCCTTGGCAAGACACTGGAAGCTTCATCTCCCTCCTCAGAGATCTGATCTACAAACAACAAGAAAAATGACCAAGTGTTCAATGTAAACATTTCCCCAAACAGGTTCAATTAAGTGGAGTCCAGAGTTTAATGATTCCACATTTGTCTTGGGGGCACCAATATTAACCAAGAAACTATTTATTTGTACATTTTGAATAATATACAATTAACTCAAAGGGGAAAAGGAGTCCTAAAGGGAGCATGTGTGTAGAATGATGCCTGCGTGCTCTGTATTATGAATTAGCCTGTATAATAATAATGTCATTTTTTAATGATTTTTTTTAAACATCATTCATAAACGGAATGTCAAGCATTATACATGATTCAGGTTTTTCCAATATTTTAGTAATTAAATCGATGAAATCTTCAAAGAAGAGTCAAATAGATCTGTGTTTATCAAATAGTATTTTTGCCTTACAAGCATATGCTATTCAAGGGTTCTAGTACCCCCCACCGTTTTTGCAGTAATGCTAAACATTCATTAATGACAGAAAAAAATTAAAGAAATTTATAAGAAATACTCCCAGAGCATTCATCTTTTCTAAAAGCACACATTATGTCTAACTTATGACCTCCAGTCAAAACTTGTAAAGAAGACTTGAAGGGTGAAAGGGTGTTTAAATTTGAGATTTTTTTCCAAAAAGGAAATAAAGCAAGACTTCAGTTACTGAAAATTTGCTAAACATTCGTTCTGAAAACATAGCTGGTTACCATCTTCATCATCCTCATCATCCACTGGATTAATGACCACTGGGGGGTGAGTGGGGCTAGGAACATTGTCTTGAGTTTCACACTTGATGACCCCTCTCAGCTGAGGGTTGGTGGGGTTGGGGATGGAGGCCGGAACATATGGAGCACTGTCCTCCTTTGGTGTCTCCCCTTCTTTTTCTTTTTTCCCAGCTAGCCCTGCTAAAGAATATATCATTATTAGATTGTGTATACAATTATGGCAGTTCACAGCAACAAAGACATCTAGATCTTGTTAAATTTTTAGGGTTTAATACCTTTGTCTGGGGGGACATACAGTCCATCAATCACACGTGATTTCTCATGATGGAACGCACAATGAGGTTTTTGGCAGCCGCCCGGCTGATTCTCCCAGTAACAAGGGATTTCTTTGCGGTTTTTCTGTGTATTAACAAATTAATGTGATTAAAAACCACAACTGCCGTTCAAATTGTACTGTCAAGGTGCTGGTGAAAACTTTGTTAATCATATTCTCATGATCAAAATGCTTTCACATGATATTCTTGTGAAAGTTTCATATAGTAGCTCAAGTGAGTACACCCTTCACATTTGTTAATATTTTATTATGTTTTCATGGGACAACACTGAAGATATGACACTTTGATACAATGCAAAGCAGTCAGTGTACAGTTTGTATAACTGTTTAACTTGCTTGCCCCTCAAAAAACAACCTACAGTCATTAATGTCTAAACTGCTGGCAACAAGTGAGTACACTCCCAAGTGAAAATGTCCAAACTTTGCACAATTAGTCATTTTCCCTACTCTGTGTCATGTGACTCGTCAAGTGTATAAGGTCTCATGTGTGTTACATTTGGTGTCATCACTCTCCCACTCATACTGGTCACTGGAAGTTCAACATGGTACCTCATGGCAAAGAAAACTGAGGACTGAGCACTGTGGCCAAGACCATCCAGCAGTTTAAAAGGACGGATTCCACTCAGCACAGAAGACATTATTTACACATGCTCATCGTCATATCCAGAGGTTGTCTTTTGAAAACAGATGTATGAGAGCTGCCAGTGTTGCTGCAGAGGTTGTAGGGGTGGGGTGTCAGTCTGTAAGTGCTTAGACCATATGTCGCATGGCTGTCGTCCCCTCTTCTAAAGATGATGCACAAGAAAGCCCACAAACGGTTTGCTGAAGACAAGCAGACTTAGAGAGTTAAGGCAGTGCTGGAAAATTGGTAGCCACACAAAATATTAACACTTTGGGCATAATTGGACATTTTCACTTGGGGACGTACTCACTTCTGTTGCCAGCAGTTTAGACATTAATGGCTCAGGTTACTTACAGAAAACGCAAAATTTACACTGTTAAACAAGCTGTACAATGTATCAAAGTGTCGCATCTTCAATGTTGTCCCATGAAAAGATATAAAATGTTTACAAAAATTTACTTACTTTTGAGAGATACTGTATGTTTTTATGAACTGCAACAATTATTTGACTTATGGCTGAAATAAGTATTTTCTCCACACATTTAAAGTTCAATTTAGCAAATGAGACAAATGTAATAAGTACAAGTTTTACTGGATAGCCAGACCTGATACTAATATAAGATGAATAGTTATAGATTAAAACCCTACGCTAGTATAGTTTTTTCTTTAAATCGGTCATTTCACCTTTATTTCCATGTGCCGAAACTTGCATGTACTGCGGAAGCAACGGTTTTCTTTCCAAAGGTTGCACATAACCTCACTACCCATGGCGGCTTCACAATGTCGGAAAGGGCAGCTATCACCCTTTAAAAAGAAACAAGAACAGGTCAACTACAAGGCAACAATTCACATTAAAGGAATAACAAAACTGACATTTAAACAATTTTCTGATTTAACCGAAATATTGGACAGATGACAAATACACTACATTAATAAACACAGCAAAACTAAATAAAGCCTGAGCTGCATGCCTTAAGATAAAACTTTAACAGTTTTTTTTAATATATATAGTGCAACTTTACTTGAGACTACCTAACAAATACCAACATGTGCGCATAAACAAATTGGCAGGATTTTTTTTATATAAGCTTCAAGAAAAGAAATGTGTCTGCAAGAGTTGAAGTAATGAATCATTTTTACATGGTACACTTTTTAATGAGCAAAAAACCCATTCAGACATTTATTTTAAGAGAAATCTCTGAACACTCCATACTACCTTGGTGCATGTTGAATAATAGAAGAAGTAGCAGTCATCTCCTTTGTTGGCCATGCCGGTCACATCCATCACATGAAGAGGTGCAGGTCCAGGGAGGGAAGTGTGTTCACTTCAGTGCTGCAGCAGGGCCTTCTAAAATCCCCTTTCAGAGAATAAAATGTCGATGAACATTCCTGTCAATTTTAAGCCTTCTTGCTAAAAATGGCAGTGGCATTATAAGTGTAATGAAAATATCATCATGCAAGCACATATTTGTTTGAGATTTTCCTATTTTCCTTTTTTTTCATTTATTTGTGCGTTTTATTGGTAAGTGTCCATTCACCTGCAGTGGACGTTTCCAGGTGCACTTCTTCAGTGTTGGTTCCAAGCTGTTTGGATCCTGAAGGAACACTTGAGCGATGAGTAAAGATAGAACAGGGCGACAGATAGGCTACTTGTGGCCCAGGTTTCCTTTTCTGAGACCTGCTCCACTTAAGAATGCTTTGTAACAAGTGAGTGGTGGTATAAAAATATGAAAAAGAGTCTTTTTTTTTTGTTTCCAGTAAAGAGTGTGCAGATGGGGTTGGGGGGACAAATATCTTCTTCACTAGAAGCTGCTTTTGAGAGCCAAGGAGAATGGGAATGAAAATCTTGAAGGTTAAAAGGAGAGGAATCTTCTCTCTCTTCACAGAAATTTTTAACTAGGTAAAAGCAGAATTTGGAGAAGACAAAAAGCTCAATGTGGAAAAAATGTGTGTATATCTTCAGGGAAAATAATTCCCTTTAAATGACAGAATCCAAATTCCAGGTATCGTCAGGTTTGATGAACCTAAAATTAAAAAGGAAAAAAAAAACACTCCCCACATGCTGACAAAATTTATGTTAGCGTGAAATGCATAAAACAGTCAGAAATATTTGAGGGGAGAAACACTCAAACACAAATATTGCATACAATTACACGAACTGATAATTGTAACGTTCCCAAATATTTGTTTCAACATCAACGCTTTCCACTAAACCGACTACGTTGAACAAGGACACTAAAGCCATATTACATACACACAGTAACCCTCATGGGGAAAAATGAAGCCGGTTTTAAAATTGTAATGTTATGAACATTTCCAAAACGTGTAATAATACTAAAAAGCAGATTGAAAATGCGAGCCAGGGAGCCCATTCATTAAAGTACGAAACAAGAAATTGTGTATTAATTTAAGCTCACCGTGAACTACTGCAGCATAGCAAGTTAGCCAACTAAGCAATTCATTAATAAAGACAAAAAGTAAACGGTTTAAACAATTTACCTCCTCTACAGATGCGACATTCAAAAACATATATAGATATGAAACAGAAATTGGGAATGCATACCATTGTTTACCTGCATTACTGGACGAGTACATGTTCATTTTAACCACAAATTGTGTTAAAACATTACCAATTATAAGGGAACGTTCTCGGATTACTTAAAGTGAAGTTATAAATAAATAACGGACGAGCACCAAAACACAAATACTACAGAACATACGTATTTCTATATGCTAGGTATGTGTTAGCTGTTTAGCTAGCTGCACCTTCAACAGAGCTAGCAGTCCCCTATTTAACATGAAGGCGAGTCCCTTCAGGAGTAAACAACGCTAACTAGACCAGATATATCTCACAACATAAATTTAACCGTCATTCTCGCGGTAAAAACATTTTACTAACCTTAACGACACCAGACGCTAACCAACTATCTACATGAGCTAACAGCTAGCTAAGACTGAGGTGATGAAATTCCGTAGACTCAGCGAAGGCGAACCAGCTACATACTAATCTCGGGGAAGTTATGCTTGACAGAAAACACGTTCAACATACGACTAATACAAATGAAGCATAAAATTACCAGTTATTTTCGTTATTTGACTGTTTAAAACTTGATTTCAAACAAGAGTACTGGTCGACGACGTTCCTTTCCTATTTGCAGAAACGAACAAAATGGCGACCACTCCTCAGACGGAACGCGTTTAAACCACGCCCATTCTGGAATGCTCTTTTGGGATTGGTTTGAATTGTACAGTTCTATTTGTTGTTCTAGAAGTAAAATCACGAGCATGAAAAAACCTGTTGTTTGGTGGGCTATCTCATTTGATGAGTGACAAACTTACTCTGCCATTATCTACCCATTCCAAAAATAGTTACCGTAAATTGTCAACTACGTCACCATTATCATTTTCAATCTACATATTGTAGCGGAACTGGCGCGTGCGATGGTGCCGCACGGCCCCCTGGGTAATGTGTTTAGTGGGTTAAACTGTGTTTTGGTAGTTAAATTGTGTTTAGTGGGTTAAACTGTGTTTTGGGGGTTAAACTGTGTTTAGTGGGTTAAACTGTGTTTAGTGAGTTAAACTGTGTTTTGGGGGTTAAACTGTGTTTAGTGGGTTAAACTGTGTTTTGGAGGTTAAACTGTGTTTTGGGGGTTGTGTGTTTTTATTTGGAAGATTCTTTTACCTATGTGGTTGTGGGACTATGTTGGGTATTTTTGTGTCATATTGTGTGATACAAAGAGAGTTAAGGCCATACAAAGTTCGTTGGGTTCTGATATCTGGATGCTATACGTGTGCTACACCAGTTGGGGGCACACTTGAGTTCTTTTCCGAGTTTTATTAAAGTGGTGGGCCATTGCCCAATTCGAGCATTAAATCTTGGTGTCAGTCTTCATTATTTGCTCTTTTCCAGATTGGATAATTGTCACAATATTTAAACAATTATCTGGCTTGGATACTCACTGAGGGGAAAAATAGAGATTGACACCAGGGTTTAATTCTCGAATTGGACAACAGCTAGTGGTGGGCGGATCGATCAAAATCATCGATTATATCCATATCAACGTTGGTATTGATATCAAACAATGCCGCTGTCATGAGACTGATACTTTCCAAAGTTCAGAATCTGCCAAAGTTTCTAAGTTACTTTCAATCTTCAGTCACATCACGGAGGTCCTAACCACGAGGCCACCACTGCCCCACAAAAAATATGGACCGCTTCATGATTTTGCATGTCTGGGGGTGGGGCCTGCCAGTGACTCATCATTGCTTCTTCAGCCATCCAGGAAACATGGCTTAAAGAGGTCATATCTGACCTACATTTAATTTATATTGTTATAATTCTTTAGTTCAAATAGCAATTCCAAGATTATTTACATCCGTCCCAGTGCTTTTGACATTTTTTAAATCTGTTTTATAAGCGATTTTCAAATAACTCTACATTCATCCGAAATTCTTATACAACATAGTTTTATTAACTCTCTCACCACTATTGTCTGATCACAGAACACACCAACTCTACATTCAGTGGCTGCTGGCCCATAGGGGGTGCTCGGGCTGCCCTCCTAGATGTGAGGGGAATATTATAAATATATATATATATATATATATATTGCCTACATGCAATCTGAATTTAAACAAAATGGTTACAAACGCTGAAAATTTCGCCCCTACTTCAGAAAAAGCTGGATCGTTTTGGATCATTCTCAGGTCAGTCAGTCAGTCCGAGAGAGAGGATGGCGG
>JBBIGC010084888.1:0-10293 GCA_037576955.1 Lepidarchus adonis
GATAGAAGAGCTTCTTAAAGAAGAAGTAACAGGTCTGTGAAGGACAGAATTCTTGCTTGTTTGTAGGAGCTAAATACGTATTTTCTGCACAATTATACAAATAAATTATTTAAAAATCATACTGTGATTTCCTGGATTTTTTACATTGTCTCTCACAGTTGAAGTGAATTTATAATTCACCTTATATAACATTCACTGCTCACTGGGTGCTGCTGTTAACAGCTGCCTGCTGCTCCACATGTGCACATGTGATGGTTAAATGCAGAGGTCACATTTTGTTGTGCGCTGTGGTGTGTTCACAATGACAAATAAGTCACTTTCACTTCACTTTCATTACAGACTCTCATCTTTGTAAGTGGGACAACTTGCAGAATCGGTCGCTGCCAAATGCTTTTTTGCCGAACTGTAAATAACAGAAAACTGAAAGGAGGAAACAGGTGTTATAGTCAAAATAACCAACCAGGTGAAATAATCTAATCTTAAAATATAATAAAATAGTTAAATTAATACAGTAACATCATTCTCAATCTGAAACTTGTGGTAACAAAAGTTGACTGACACAAAGCTGCAGGAAAAGGCAAAAGCCAATCACATTTGCATTGTGTGATTAACCTCCCGAACACACAGCGTGTCTCCTCCAATCACATTGTTGATGTGTGTTTGGGGGGCGGGCCCTCGGGTAGACAGCGCTGTTTAACCCTCTGTGTACTGAGGCACATTGTTAGGCAGTCATGGAGCTACGCTTCTGTCTAATCTGAATTATTTTTGAGGAAAATTCAGCAAACGTTAGATATTTTTTCGAGACACAATTCTATCCCCTGGCATTATTGGGTCTTTCCCACTTTTTCAACAAAGCTCTCCAGCAGTATTTATTATTACTCTCGCTGGCAGGGTTCAGTCGTAGGCTTCATTTATCTATGAAACAAGTGCGGGAAAGAAATACGCAGGGATGCGGCTCGGTACAAATGATCCACAGTTCTGTCAATGTTCTAAAACCCAAAGTGAAGCCAGATTTAAATTTAAATGTGACTGGGGCGTCTCACAGCCAAGCTTTCTCTGTGTTAACCTGTTAACTTCCTCTTCAACTTTTACCCAAGATTTCTGCATTCATTTGAGCAGTGCCACCCTGAGGAGACATTAACTAGCTACGCTGGCGAGTCAAATTAGTGGGGAATTTTTATTAATTTAAATATCAATTTCGCCTTTAGTGTAACAATTATCGTATCACATGAGCAATGATGATGATATATCTTCAAATCAATATATTGTCCCACCCCAAGTGCACAAGGTAGGTATTTCTAATAAAGTGGACAATGAGTGGATGCACAGGGAAGGTGTTTCTAATAAAATATCTAGTGAGGTCATTTTTAAACCTAAAATCACTCTAATCTAATCTAATCACCCTCCTTGTGGCGTCTGTGACTGTGTGGTCGTAGTGTGAAGGCGGCATTTACAGTTATCTGAGCGATGGTGATATTCAGGTTCTGTGAGCAGAGAGGATGGAGCCCCCGCTTCCTCCGTCGGGTCTCCAGGGCAGTGCTCCTCCCGTACTGGGTGTGTGTTCCTTCATTGTCTTTAGCGCACAGCTAAATATAGTGCAACAGTTATTCAACAAGCAGGAATCAGACACAGGGATCAACACTCGCTCCACACCAGCGTCATCCTCACAGTTTGGAGCTGTTAATCTTCTTTTAGTTATTTTTATCAATTCCAGCTGTGCGCAATCACAGTGTGAACATCTGGTGATGTATGGACCAATAAAATTATCAAGAACTGGAGGTAGAAAGAAAAGGCACCAGGATGCATTATAAGTATAAAAGACCATTTTTGCTTGTGAACATCACACAAAGCCATGACCCTACGTGAACAAGAGCAAGGTTCTAACCCCTACTGCCTGTTGTGAGGAGGCAAGTAGCCTAGAAGTTCTGTTTTTGCCTGAAGACCTTGAGAAATAGGAAGTTTTGTGGATGGGCATTTCAAACTAAACTTCTATTTGATAATCGCTCAAAGCTGTTTGCAAACCGCCATTGAACAATAGAAGAAAAATGACGGTTGTGAATGGGAGTGAGCAATCCTGCTAGGATGGGTGGCTTAAAACAAGGAAAAATATATATCTTTAAGATCACCGATAAAAAATACAGGCGGTCCTGAACTTACGTCTGGGTTCCGTTCCTCAGAGTGTGACCCATCTACATGTGTAATACCCCGGGGCCTTTCCTGTCAGTCCACCACTTACCCACGGCTCTGTTTTACCATTTTTCAGAGCTTTTTATTATATTACTTTCACTTTTACACGTTTTTTTAAGGGGGTGGGAGCGCCCCACATTATAGGCCCCAACCTATTAGCCCCAGAAAATGCTCATTTATGTTTTAAAACTCTAAGATAAATTTACTGATCTGAAGTAAAGGAGTAAAAGCATCTAACTTGACCCCTGGAGCCTTTGCAGCTCTATATCGGTAGCGACATTATACTGTAGTTCAGCATAAACTATTAAATTGCTAAAATTTGGAACTTACTGATATTCCACAACACAAGAACTACACTGCAAAACTTAAGCTCCAGGTTGATGGTTATCGCAACGCCTGCGATATCAGAATTTGAAGAAAAGGAAGCCTAATAATTTTAGCATTATAGTTACTCATTTTATACTGAAGAATTTACATGTAGACGGATGATTGACAGCGCTGTGCTGCAGTAACCCCACCCTTCAGTCGTTCAAACAAAAATTAAAAACTCATCTTTTCCAGCCAATAAGCTTTTCTCTTCTTTTATTTCTGTTAAATGTAACTTTTCTTAGCTTGTATTAAGAGGGTCTTCAACTTACGAAAATTTGTAGTTACAATGCTTCCCCCCATTTTTATAACGGTGTGAAAGTGAAAGTACATATAAAACGCTCAGAAAAGGGCAAAACAGAGCCTCAAGTGGGTGAATATCTCCCTCTGGTGGACTGACAGAGGAATGACCCCAGACGCTTTTGAAAGGGTCGACACACTGAGGAAAAGTTTGAGAGGCTGGACGCAGCGGCGCCGATTAAGCGACAGAACAACGTCACTGATCGTTCTTTGTGTTGCTTTTCCATCTGTTCATCACTGCAGTAAACATTTAAATTCAACTAATCATTTGGAGACATCGTCTTTTTGTACTGAATTACTCATAGCCAATGTGTTAGACAGGAGCCAAAGTGGAATCTGTCTAACAGCGCTTTCACTTCCACAAACACACACCAACACACACACACACCTCAGTGTTTACAGACAGAAGCTGGAAACAGCTGATCATTGAACATACACTGTTATCAGACTGGGTCATATGTGAGGGAGGCTCCCATGTTAACACCCCTTACACGTTCTCTTGCGTGTGCGTGTGTGTGTGAGAGAGAGAGAGAGAGAGGACCGTGTCTATATAAGCAGCTTGAATATTTTTTTCATCACTAACAGGAATATGTGAATACAGTACCACACACCGAGGCAATCTGAGGGTCCAATCACTGTTTATTCACACTTCTGCTGCCTGTTGGATCTATGGCCAACATCGTCTAGGAATTTCTGCTTAATTGAGTGATTTTCATTCAAAGTGGACTTGCTGTGAAACCTTCTAGAACTTTACACCAAACACTTCCCGCCAGAATTTTTCACAGTGCTGGTGAATGGAACCAGACGTCTGGTTCCTTTAAAAGCACCTTCAGAAAGTTCTCACAACTACGCTGCTTATCTGTTTTTTTATATGTGCCAAAAAATGTCAAAAAATTTAATGTTGTAAGACAAATTCAAAACAAACACGATTTCTGAACAGTACCGAACTAAAGACGGCGAAAGAGCGATTTCGGAACTAATATGGAAAGTTGAACAAAACAAGAACAACTCAACAACTCAAGCCTCTAGTTTTTTATGATGAGAGCGTAAGAAGGAGAAGCCGTTCACACATGGAGAAAACAGAACAGAATCGTTAATAAAAAAATATCAGAACATCTATTCTCCAAATTCAAAAATGGGAAATTTAAAGAAAAATTAAAGAAATGTTTCTCTGCAAAGAACGTTGAGGACGACGCCATTAAAATGGCAACAAACATCACCAGCAGCCTCATTTTATATTTACTTTTAAAAACTGCTAAGCATCACTATGTTTTTTATATTAAAGTGAGCTACGTTTTAATCTAATTTTACACAAATACGGGAAAGACTCAGAAACATGTGCGTAGTTCAGGGAGTAATTTATTTCAAAGTCGGCTACACCTGCTCACTGCTCTTCTGTTTGTCTCATTCAGTTGTTGTAACAGGTCAAATTACACAGAGATTTAAATTTTAAGAAGTGTAGAAGCTGTGTTGTTTTGCGGCTCCAGATGATCTGTGTTTTGATTGGTCGGTTGCCGACCCCTGTTCTAGGCGCTGGAATGAACTTGTCCATTGTGATGTTTTCCCACACTCGTGTTCTGCTGTCATATTGTTTACTAATGTATGAGTTAATTTAACCTAATGCTGTGTGTTTTCCTTTATTAAATACAAATTATTATCATGATTATTATCAAGGAGCTTCAGCAGCATTTTCAGCTTTGACTGAGTAAATAAAATGACAAATTTATCTGCTTCTCTGGTTCATAGGGTGAAATTTTAAAGACAATTGCTAAAAATCATGACCACTGTACCAGCTTGAAGAGTTGAGCTCAGTCCCTAATCTAACACACGTTCTCCAGTGATAAAGATCTGAGCTCCATGTTGGTAGATCTCCAGAACTGGATTTGAGCTACTGTCTCTAACTGTACAAGCAAGAGGGGTTTCCGATAAAATGACCAGGAAGTGTAAATGTAGCATCTCACTGTCTCGTTCATGTGCTGTATAAAAGTTTACACCGATGTGATCAGTCTTTCATACTGAAGCTATGATGCTAATGTAGCTAAGAAATACTGGAAGTCTATACATCACCAATTAGCACAGTGCTAACTCCATGCCTCTCATCCCACAGCAGCTCAAACACTGGCTTCCTGTTCTCCTGCTTCACATTCAGATCTTCTGCTCCATCTCAAACTGTGCAGCAGATATGTTCCGGTTGTTCATTAAAGGTTGAATAGAAAACTGGCTGGAGATCAGGACGCCAGCTTCAGCGTGGTCTTCAAGAGCTCCACTGCACAAAGGAGAAATCTCCTGGACCGGATCTGACTCACATAGTCCACTTCCTCTGGCCCGTATTCCCAAAAGAATAACGACCCAGTCTCGGCCCATCCATGGTTTTCCTGAGGTCAGTCAGAACGGGCCCAGCGTTGACCCGCGTGTGTTTCTCCTGCTGTATTTTGCTGTATCAGCAGGAAATGTGCAGCATGTCTGCAGCTCACTGTCTCACTGCCCTCACACACGTCTCAGGTCTATATGTATATATTTGTAAACACAGTTCTGTGCAAAAGTCACATACACTAATAAGTTCTCTCAGCTGAGCGTCTTCCTGCAGTGAGAACATTAGAGTAGAATCAACGGTGAAGCAGTTTGATCTGTGTGAAGAGTGACGTGTAAGAGTCATTGAGATGTTGTGAGCTGGTTAGAAGAACAGGTTTGGTTCCAGATCTTCTCTCCAGACCTCCAGCCACTGCATGGACGTGTGATGGTGACGGCAGGAACACTGGGCTCCATGAGAAGAGGTGGAAATGGTGAAGCCACAGAAAAAGTCAGTGTTTACTGTGTAACTATTATTATCTACAATTATGCTAATATTAAAGTATAACAGTACTGCACATATATGTGTGAGTATCGCTCTGATGACTGTGAGCTGAAGTCACTCACTCTGCTCAGTGGTTCTGTTCCACAGTCTTAATACAACTGATCCAGAAGTTACTCCTGATATCTGTACTCAGCTCAGTTCACCTCAAAGCAAACACACAGCAGAGTTACTGAAGCTGATGCCTCCTCCCTCCATCAAGGTGTGGGTGAGGAGGGTTCGGATTTAGGCCTGACGTCCAAGCAGATAACCAGCAGCCTGTAGAGGTTCAGAATGACCACTAGGAAGTTCTTGACAGCGAAGAACACCAGCATCTGGTGAAAAACCTTGAAGTAGATCATGACGGTGAGGCGGACGACGAGGAACGGTCCATCCTGGATGAAGAGGCTCTCCACGATGTTCCAGATGTCAGTGCTGTGCCTCTCCAGCATGATGTTTCTGCAGCAGCCGCTCTCCTTCTCCTGCTCTTCAGGAGCTTCTGGCTTGGAGGTTACCACTGAGGAAACACACACACACACACACACACACTTCAAAAATAAAATCTTGGTAAATATTATCAAAGGGATTTATATGCTTATTATATGGATCTGCACCAAAACAAGAAAATATATTTGTGGTATGTATATTAATTAAGTATGCACTAAAAAAATAGTTTCACTGCTTATACTAAGAAAAAAATAGTTCTGGTTGTTGCTTAGCAACACATTATGCCTCTGCTTTTTCTTTTCTTTACCTGGTCCATGCCCAGCACTCCAACATCCCAGATTTGTCAAAAAATATTTACATTTATAGTAAAACTTTCATCCATGTTTGCTAACTGCGCTAATGGCGGAGTGATATGAAACCGCGAACCTGAAGCACGACACCATGGTGGAAATAATGCCACACTTCCGGGACACCTTCCCATTCAAAATCATCAGTGTTCGTCTACGTTCTTGAGGTTCGTGTAATAACCATGAGTAATGAGGCTGATCTATTCACTCAGTGGTCAACACTGGCCATGTGACAACAGCTGCACCATTTAAGGTGGAAATGAAAATGAACACAGTTTAAGACATGAAGCTTCTATGAAGCTTCAGCTCCATCTTAAATGGTTCAGTAGTTCCAATGCGCACACACCCCTTACTCTAATCATTTATTCTAATTTATATTAGAAGTTTCCCTTCCACCTTAAATGAGGCTCCAGAATTACTGCCGCATCATTTAAGGTGGAACGGAAAATAAGGAACTGGCAGAGGGGTTTTTGATCGAGGTGAGCACCATGCTGGTGGGTAAGACAGCTGCATGAGCCTGGAGCATACATGATCACCACACACACACTGTTTATACACCACAACCACACACACACTGTTTATACACCACAACCACACACACACTGTTTATCCTCCTGCTGCTCCTTTATTACAGGATGTTTATTAGGAGAACAAAGCAGATCCGCTTCATCTGCCCTCGTTCCTTCAGATCAGAGCTCTCTCGCTCTCCCTCTCTTTCCCCTTTCTCTCCCTGTCTCTTTTCCTTTCTCTTTCTCACCATCTACCCATTTCTCTAATTCTCTTTTTTCTATCTCTCTTTTTCTGTCTTTCTCCCTCCACCTCCCTCATTCTCCTTCCTCTACATTTTCTCTCTATTCTTTTCTTTCACTCCCTCTTTTTATTCTTCTCTTCCTCTCTTCTCTCCTAATGTTCCTCTTAAGCTTTGCTCCATTCTCTCACTTTTCTCTCACTCTCCTTTTCATTCCGCCATTCATTTTTCCCACTTTCTCTTCCCTTTTTTTCTCGGCATCACTCGTTCTGTTTATCTCTCTCATTTCTTTGTTTTCTTTGTTTCTCCTTTCTTGTTTCCTCTACATTTTTTACTAACTTTTTCATTCCCTTAATAATCTCTCCATCATTCAGATGGTTTTCTATCCAAGCCTCCGTCCCAGAGTAAATGTCTCTTTTCTTTTAGAAAAACACACACACACACACACACACACACACACACACACACACACACACACACACACACACACACACACAAACACACACACACACACACACAAACACACACACACAAACACACAGCTGGAACAGAATAAACAGCTGCTCAGAAACAGCTGAAAAAACAGTGTTTTCCTCATTAAAACACCTGAACTCTCACACAATGTGGGCGTGGCCATAATTTCATATTAAATTAAAAATAGAAACAAAACATATTAACATACAGTGAATGTGAGAAACTGTATGAAAAATTTGATATGAAAAACTTAATGCCAGTTACACATTAAAATTAAAATAAAAAAAAAGACTAATGAGAGATAGACAGACAGACAGACAGACAGACAGACAGACAGACAGATAGATAGATAGTTTACTGCATTAAATACACACGATTCTATGCTGGAAATCACTGCATGGGATCTTAAAAACACTGTCTATAAACACACACAGACTGCAAAGAAGAAACCATTAATAATCATGATCCAGAAACATCGCCATCTTCTCTGAGCCAAGATTCATTTCAGCTGGACTGAGGTGGAAAACTGTTCTGTGGTTTGAACCCTGGGTTGTTATCAGTGCACAGCATTGTTGATGGTATGTGGGGCATTAGCGCATAGCAAAGGGCAGCTAACCATTAATGCTGAACGATATAGACGGGTTTCGGAGCAACATATGCTGCAATCATAATGTCTTTTTCAGATAAACCACACAGCACTGGAGTCCAGGATTCACACCCATGAAAACATTTGGCATTAAAAACAAGACAATGGGAAAACATTTCACTTTCAAATCTCCAGCAACTGGTCTCCTCGGTTCCCACATGTTTACAGAATGGCTAAGAGGAGAGGTGATGCAACACAGAAGTCCTGTCCCAATTTTTAAAAAATGTGTTGCAAATATCAAATTCTAACAGAATATTTAATTTTTTAAAGAAACAATAATATTTCCAACTTAACATTATATGTCATCTTTGTTCTATTGTCAGTTAAATATATTTGCATAATCAATCATTTAAATCATTAATTATTTACACAGCTATTTTTATTTTTTTGGAAATGAGGTTGCACATAGAAACAGTAGCACCATCATAACAGGTGAAGCCTCACCTGCCAGGTGCAGCGGAAACTGCAGCATGCTCCACGTCCACACACCCAGGATTATATACACCAGCTGTGGGCTCTGATCCCTGCAACACACACACATTGTTGTACTTGGTGCCATCTCGTTCACCTGGTTCAACTCTGCAATTCAGCTGCTCGTTCACTGGGTCCGGTGTGTAGAGTAAGGAAAATTCAAAAATGTGCATAGAACATGAGTATGATATGGAATCCCAACTGTAATAGACGCACACTGAAGTGGATTGGGCCATTACACAACAATAAAAGGACTGATCCCAGGTCAGAACGGCCGGAAAAAACCCGCCCTCGCTCTGAAAGAAGTGAAAATGACACGATACCATCGAAAATCTTGAAATAAACTCCCAATGTCGTTGCTTTTTTTTGGCACCACAATTCTTAGTCAAGACAATACAGGGGTCCTGACTTACAACGTACCTGACTTACACAACTTTGTGGTTATGACGCAGCTCCAAACCCCATTTTATTATTATTTTTTTAATGGTGTATAAAGTGAAAGTACCTTTAATAAAACGCTCAGAGAAGTGCAATACAGAGCCTCAGGTGGGTGAATGTCTCCCTCTGGTGGACAGAAAGTGGAATGGCCCCAGGGAATTACAAACGTAGACGCTTATGTAAAGGGTTTCAACTTAAAAATTCGACTTACGACACATGAGGAACAGAACCCTGTTGTAAGTTGAGGAACCCCTGTATTAGCAAAAACTACAGAGTACAGGTAGAAGGTTTGTGAAACAGGGTTTCTCACAGATGTAGGTTCCCCAAGGAGAAGGTTAGAAAGGTGGAACACAGAGTATTCGAGAACGTAAATCAGGAGATAGAGATAGTTTCTTAAAGAATCTTCATTTTTCTTTTATTTATGATTTTAGTTTCTTCAGCACTCAGCTCTCCTTTACATTGTGTAAAACTCTCATGATGAACGAATTCTGACTTACTGACGCCCTGATTTTCGTTAAAGGTGAAGAACATTTTTGCTTCTCACAGTGGAGATACACATTGACCTGCTGACCTGTGTTCTACAGGTGTCAGTGATGCATAGTATTCACCTGGAATTAATACACTACATCCCACTGCACTAGCCAGGGAGAATGCACTGCTGCACTAAAGAGCTAGTGCCCTAGGGAAGGGGTCGGTTTGGGACATGCCCGTGCTTTTAGAGAGGAAATAGCACTTCGGTAATTCAGGAAATACCCACTTCACATCAGACAGCGTCTCACTGGTGAATTCCAGGATGTCTGCAGCCGTGCCCACGAAGATCAGCAGCAGCTGCGACAGCTCGTCACGCGTGACCCCGCCCCCACGTGGGAGGAGCCATTTCCCAAGAATGAGAAGGATGAGCAGGGCCTGATGAAGGGCGAGTATCCAGTCATTCGCACAGACGGAGGATAGGACGCGCTCTATACGCTGTGGGTCACACACACACACACACACACACACACACACACACACACACACACACACACACACACACACACAC
>JBBIGC010084898.1:0-10293 GCA_037576955.1 Lepidarchus adonis
TGTGTGTGTGTGTGTGTGTGTGTGTGTGTGTGTGTGTGTGTGTGTGTGTGTGTGTGTGTGTGTGTGTCCTACTTTGGTATCTGGCGATCGTCTTCAACAGGACACCAGGATATGATCTCACACGTTTTAGTCGTGTTCACACACTTCCCTGTCATGTGCCCTGGGAAGAGGAAAGTGCCGGAACATTAAGTAGAGAGCGGAAACATGGGCCTGTGCCTGAGCAGATTAGGACACAGCCCAGAGCAACTTCATATTAGCACTAAGCACTTCATGCTGGAGGGAGCAAGAAAAGATTGCACACGCACACACACACATACACACACACACCTACACTAGGGGTCGGTCTGATTTATACTGGTGTCAACACGACAGTGCACAGTGAAGGGTTTGAGTTTAGCTTCTCCAGATACAATGACGCTACATTAGAAATGCTTCATTCAGTGTTTTCGGTTCTGATCCAGACTGTAGCTCAGCTGATTGAAAGGAGAAGCTGAGGTATGAAACGTTGTCTCTCTCAGGCAGAAACTGTTTTACTGAAATCTCTGCTAAAATGTGTTTAACATCTTAGACACAAGACCTTTAAATCCTACAGGACGTGCTTTAAACTTTCACGTTTTTCACACTCATTTACAGAAATGCTCTTAAAAAAACATTTATTAAAGGTTTGTATGTAAACAAAAATACTTGTTGAATATTTCTCATTTCTTATTCTTATTTTATTTTATTTTTATTGTTTTCCTTCACCAGTATATATCACAGAAAATTAGTTCCAACCCAAGCTGTAAAAAAAAAAGTATAAAAGAGGAAATCTTCATTTTTGACGATAACCTGTAACATTACAGCCTTTTATTGTTCTTGAAATAAGTCATTTTACTTTTTTTCTTTCTGAATTTTCTTCCATTGAACAATAATTTTTTTCACCAAAAAACTTTTGAGTGCACTGTAGAATATTCCTTACAGCTCCCCCTTCGAAATGTAAAATGAAAACAGCTTTTCCGTCCCAAAAAAGTCCCATTCAGCATGTTTTCTGAAGCTAATAGCCACTATATTTTATGCTTACAGCCTTCCTCTTTCAACTTTCAGTTCATTTTGGTTAATTCCCATTAATTCCCATGGAAAGATTCCAACTTTGAAAATACCTTGCAACCCAATTCATATCAAAATACCATATCACCATCCAGCAAAATGATTAAACAAATTGGCCATTGCAGCATTTTTACAGTGTGGTTCATTCAGTGTATGAACAGATGACAAAGTGCATTACAAAACACCTTATGGCATCCCTTCAAAAATTCCTTTTTGGCATATTTGATTTTTGAGCACAGTTCATTCAAATTTGTAGTGAAAATGTTACATTTGCATTGGTTCTCTAAGCTTCAGAATACAAATCTAGAGAAATCAAGTCACATTTCAATCAGCCATTATAAAACCTGCCCAGTATTACTCCCCATGCAGACAAAGCCGTTCTGAATGTGCTGCACTGACATGTTCTGACACCTTTCTATCAGAGTCAGTGTTAATATTTTAAACCACATTAAACCACAGATCAGACCAGACAGTCCGGCCTTTTCTCCCCACATGCATCAGTTAGCCTTGGGGGCCCATGACAATGTCGCCAGTTTGATTTAGGGACCTCTGTCGTCTTTGACTTGTTCATTGGGGGCTCGGACCCGAATTCTGTAAAGACTGTAAATTCTGTAAAGTTGCTTTGTGACAACGTCAGTCTTAAAAAACTTTTTATAAATAATATTAACTTGACTTTCTTGGTCGCTTTTGATGGGTACTGACTACTGCACAGCGTGAACACTGTAAAAACTGCCTTTTTGGAACTGTGTTGTCTAGTCATCGCAATAAGGTCCTTGTCAAAGTTTTTTCTTACTTCCAGCAAAGATTCAAAAACTGACAGTTGCTGCCTAATACTGTATACAACGCCTCCTGACAGATGCCATTGTAATTAAAGAAACAGTCAATGTTTTTTACTTTACCATTATGGCTGATCAGCATATCCATGGACTGTTGGTGATATTTACTAGAACAATAGAAAATCATTGTTTTATTTTGAATAAACGTTTAATATTTTTACCATTTGCCAAATTCAGCTAGTGTTAGATGTTCACCTAGTTTACTATTAAATGCAATTATTAGATATAAAGAAGCTCTGTAATGTTTTTGCCAAATCCTGTTGTTGGACATGATTGTCTTACATGAGTCTAATACTGATCTTGGTTTGTTGGTGTTACCAAGTGGTTACCATGCAATGATGTGCTGATGACTTTTGTTTGCAGATGAGGTGCTTATGTCCCTATCCCTATATTTGAGGATGTTATTTAAAGATACGCCCAGTAGGTCAACGTCTGGTGTGCTATACAGTCTCAGAACTCAAAGATATTTGGTGGAGCTTCTAGACCTTGGGTGTTTCAGTAGAATTCACAGAGTAACGATCATAAATGTTAGTTATGAGTGGTAAGAATATCAATGAAATAGACATTTTCTGATTGCTATGCACAAAAAACAGATTTTAAAGTTGTCTTTTTGGGGCAGCTGAGACTCCCTAGGTAAATATGATGTCTTTTTATCATTTTATGGGATCTTCTTATGTAAATATGACTGAAGCATTTCCAGTTGTGTTTGCATATGTCTGTGTGTACAGTATATGATAATCCCCCTCAGAAAGCACCTTATTTTAAACTAAGGGTGTAGGAACGTTTCTGATGGTGGAATTTCAACAGCATAAATCAATTCATATAATATTTAATAAAGTATGCACACACTGTTTGGAAATTTATGAAAATTCTGCTTTCACAAATATACAAAGGAGTGTGGCTTTGCTGTATATTTTAAAAAATGACTGAGTCGCAGAAAGTTTAACAAAAAATCAAACTTGCACTGAAATACTTCCTTACAGAATTCAGTTTAATCATTGTGAACTGTCAGATTTCATCATACTGTACTGAGTTCTTTTCTAATGGTTCATAATCAGATTGAATCCTGGTGAAATACGAAGGTGTTTCCCAATTGTCAATAATTGTAACAGGTGTTTGAGTTTGTCATTTGCATAATAGTTACGAGTATTAAGGCTGAATATACTCAAATATCCACAATACACACCTAATAGATTTGAGAGCATGGTGCTGATGAACACTATTGTCCCACAATGCAGTGGGAAACAGCAGGGTAGGAACTCTTCATGACTAGAAATGTTTTCCGCCCCCAAAAAAATGGTGAATGGTTTTGGAAGATTATATTAGTAAATAAAGCAGTGGCTTCTACAGGAGCATCTTAAAGCAGTGTGGTAAAAGTTTATTACTATTTAGTAATAAATAGTAGAAGATAAAAAATCTTCTAAAGTAGTTCAAACACAGCGTCAAAGATGTACAGCTGAGGCCAAAATTATTACCCCCCTTATAAAATTCTCCATGATTTCTCCTGATTTCTCCTGATTTCTCCATGAAAATGGCCATTAACAACAAGTGTTTGTTATTTTGGGAAAAAATACACTATAAAAAACAATGTCCAATAAATTATTTTATTGATACACTGAGTTAAAACAAGAAAGGGCAAAAAGAGTCATCTAAAATTATAAGCCCCCTGGCCATTAATAGTCAATAGTTTACCCTTTCTTAGCCACAACTGACAACAATCTCTTAGAGTAGTTCTAGGTTGGCACAGGTCTCTTGATGGATTTTGGAGCATTCTTCCATTGCAAATTGTTCTAGCTGCTCCAAATTGCATGATTTCTGAGCATGGACATTCACTTTGAGCACCCGCCACAAATTCTCAATAGGATTGAAGGTCTGGGCTCTGTGTGGGCCACTCCAGGATCCTGGTTTTGGTTTCCTTGAGGAACTGTTTGACTAATTTCAATGTAAGCTTTGGGTCATTGTCTTGTTGGAAGACCCAGTGACGAACAAAGCCTAGACTACGAACAGATTTGTGTATATTCTCCCTCAATATGTCAACATCAATTTCTTTTTTCATGATGCCATGCACCCAAACAAGGCAGAAAAGCCCTCACAACTGTGTTCCTTCAGACATCAACTCCAGAAGAGGCCAGGTCAGCAACAATCATCTTGGCAGATGTCCGGGGCTCTTCGCTGATATCTCTGATTATTTTCCTCTCCAGAGTTTTTCAAATCTCGCGCTTAAGGCCACGTTTATGTTTGTTTCTTACAGAATGTGTCTCCTTGTACTTGGCAATGATGAGATACAGCAGAACTGGAGACTGTGAATTGCTTGGAAATGGCAGTGTAGCTTCCCCCTTATCATGAGCCTCTACTATCTTCTTTCTGAGCTCCAGACTGATCTCCTTTGTCTTTGGCCTGGTGAGTAACAGTCGTCCCTCTCATGTGTTCAAGTGCTCTGCTCCTAGGAGTCTTTTTATGCTGATTGAATATTGTTAAGAAGCCAATTGACTGCAGGTATTGTTAAGAAGCCAATTGATTGCACAGGTGTGGTTTCAAAGTTGATTTGTTAATTACTGTGGGTGTGTTTTGAAAGCATATGAATATTTTTGAACACTTAATTTTGCTTTACTATATTTAATATAAAACATATTTTATATTACAAATGTATCAAATGTACCAGCTACTAAATAGCACTGGTGAATGTTTGATTATATCAAATCTCATGAGTGCTGCAAACATTAGAAAGAAGTTCCATAATTCCTTGGGGGCCTCAACTGTACATTGGCATAGCAATACTCCATTGGTTCCTATTAGTGTGAAATGGTGTAGTATGTTAAGACTTTGTGTACTAGTTTGCCAAATTAGGTTTGTTAATGGCAGAACAGCCATTATAGACAGACTCAATTCTGAGCTTAAACTGGGCCTAAATTTGCAACCCATGGCTTCAATCAGACTGGTCCAACTGGATTCATTCCAGGCCACAGCACTGCAGAGAGGAATATTTCCTCCCATCCCAATCCCAGGGATTTTTGCATTTAGTTACTGTGGTGTACAAAGACTTCAGTCTGACATATGACTGGGATAATAACTAAAGAGTCTCACTTTAAAACCACAATAAATAAAACTCCAGTGTAACACCACTGACGAGACAAGTCAGATATGCAGCTGTATCCTTTTTGATTTGAAGGGTAATTTATCAATATGCTATGAGTGTCACATATACCAGGGTGCAACAGTTCGGTGTCGGGTATTTAACGTGGAAATTGAATTAGAGTTAAAAACCCCCTGACATGTAGAATCATAACTGAAAAAAGCAAGAGATTTCAAAGCTCAAAATGCTGTGTTCAAACAGGTCCTTGGATGCAGAGAAACTAAATTTGACTTTGAGAATCATACTTGGGGCCATATTTACCAATCACATTTGGTTATGAACAGTTATATGAGATCTGTATGCCTGAGCTTTAGCCTAAAAAAAATCTTTCAAATCATGTAATCCTGATTTAGTCAGTTCAGCCACTTGCTGCCATTGCTGATGTAGGTTTTAAGGTTTGGGTTTGTATAATATCCATGTAAAGCTCTGCCAGTAGAATGGGATACTCTGGAGCAGACATAAAACCGTGAGGTCAGCATGCCCATTGGCTATAAGGCTATAAAAACTAAAGATGCTAAAGATCTTGTGGCTGAATGCTAACCAATCTTCACAACATCTAGTATCAGCTTCCCCATGAGAGGAAAGTACTGTTATGGCAGCAAAGGAAAACTCTATTACTGCCCTCAATTTCAGAAACGTTGGACAAACAGGTGTGTATTAATGTGTACAACTCTGGTCTTGGACGGTTAGTTCCTATCCCAGTTTGGTAGTTCTCTTACTCAAGCACACTCAACAATCCTGGCAATTAACAGGTAGAACCCCGTGTTCTTTACTGTAAATTCATTCAACTGTGCTGGACACTGGACCTTAGGACCAGAGTGGTGCACTGACTCAAGATCAGCATTGGTATACAGAGGAGATTACAAAATATGGCCCTTGAACATTGGACACTAGTCTTTCAAAGTGTATTCAGTTGCTCTGCCGCCAGGTTTGAATGGTGTAGACGGGAAGTTCTGCAGTAGAAGAAGCTGTTAAACATGAGGCAGTGAGTCCTACAAAGACAGATATTTTGGTTAAAGCTTTTACCGTTTCCCGTACGTTTAAACTGGCCCTTCGTACAGTCTGCATCCGAACTGCAGCGGTTCTTTTTATCCGGCAACTGAAACACATATGTACACACACATTAACTTTAGAACCTAATGGTCCTGACCTACGTAGCACAGACACTTTGGTGGTTAGTCATAAGCTGGTCTTTGGTACTTTACCTATAGCAGCGCTTTTATTCTGTCAGCATCATAACATAATTAGTAGGGGGATAAAACTGTATAAAATGAATTTAATATACTGCACTGATCTTGAACTTACAAATGACAAAATACTGGTAATACAGGAAGAGTATTTAGAGTACTGTTAGTCAAATTAAATATGAAACAGCTTGTTCCATAATCTGACTGTGTGTGTGTGTGTGTGTGCGTGTGTGCGTGTGTGCGTGTGTGCGTGTGTGTCCAGCATGCATTTTTATGTATTTATCTAGTATTTTTTATTTTTTTATTCTGATTTTTTGCCTATTCTTGTGTGTTTAACCATGAGTCACATCAAGCAAAACTATCAAGCCAACAGTGTCTGACTACTGACAATCAACAAAAGGGTTGAACACCACAAACTGTGCAATGTCAGATGAACTACAAGCCATTTCCCATTAAAAACTGGATGATGCATAAAATGTAAAAAAAATTTTTTTAAAAACACTACATGGTGAGTGTGTCACATCTTGTGGACCTATATTTAACTGAAAACACAACAAAGGCAACATATTAAATTAACCTGAGTAATGATATTGTTTTATTGAATGTATTTTAGAATGTATTTTAAAAAGTTGGAACAGGGAAATAAGTGTATCTGTGTAAAATAAAAACCCTGGTGGAACATCTATCTAACACAACTAATTAGGTTCATTGTGCACAACATTCTAATAGACTGAGTGGGCAAACAGTTTAGGAATAATATTCCTTAATGGACAATTGCAAGGAAATGTCAGTACATAACATCATTGAATGATTTGAAAAAATCTCTTACACAAGAGACAAGCCAGAAAACCAAGACCTTTGGACCCTCAGATGGCACTGCATTAAAATGTACAGTTCTAGTGGAATTCACCATGACGGCGCAGAGACACCTCAGAAAACCACTGTCTGTGGTGGTTTCAAAATGCAAGGAAAACTATATCAGGCAAAGAGGAAACCACACAACCTTTTTGAGGCCCCAAATCATTAAAAAATTGACAGAGGCTAAGTAGAAACCTGTCTTACGGTCTGACAGATGAAATTTGGAATCCCATTACTAATGTCTTTCAAGCTAAAGAGGAGAAAGACCATCCAGCTTGTAATCAACAGACTGTTCAAAAGTCAGCATCAATATGATGTGCATAAGTACAGTGGTCCCCAAGCGCTGGGCCCCGGACTGGTCCCGAGCCGTGGAGCATTTCGTACCGGGCTGATACTGTGCCGTACAAAAGATTAAAACTCAATCTGTAGCATGTAAGTATGTTAGAGACTCAACTTTGCCAGTATTCTGGATGAAAGTCATGGCAGAAAACCCTGAGATCGCCACAACAGCACTGAAAACATATTCTAAAATGAACGTTTATGCGTTACCATAGCGACCAGAGTGCGTGAGGGGCAGAGGAGGACGTTACTCTAAACGTTGTTAGCGCATTTCAGGAAGACGCTGCTAAAAAAGTTACATAATTACGCAGTGGATTCACGTTTATTATTATATTTACAAAAAGCCAAAATTTTTGTGTTGGTTGTATCATTTTATTTTGTTGTTTGAATCTGCGACACCTTAAATGCCAGTCCGTGAAAATATTGTTTGACGTTAAACCGGTCCATGGCGTGAAAAAGGTTGGGGAACGCTGCATTAGTACGCATGGCATGGGTACCATTCATATCTGAAATTATATACCATTATATGTCTATGAAGGCTTGTCGGCTTTATTTAATTAACACTGATATAATAATCACAAAAACCCTTTATCATCTCAATACAGTTTGGGTAGCAATATTAAATGGTTGCATATGGCTTGTTCCTATTCCTGTAACTGTCTCACATCCTCTATGTGATTTTCCCAGTCAGTTTCAAGTTTCGCTGTGGTCCGTAAATACCAGATGCACATTCTCTGGCCTCTGCATCCAACAAGTTTGTACCCATCCAGGTTGCTGCATTAACCTTTCTTGGAAAATATTTCACACTTCTGGAATGCAGAAATGGCGAAATAGGTGAGCGGATTCCTCAGTGATGAGTGTAACTGAGAGGCTTCAATGGCTGTGTGGGTGGTGTACAACCTAACAAGAGAGCACCTGTCTTAAAACCGGCAGCAGCTGCCGTTGATTAAGTGATGCATCAGGAGAGAAAATTGTATTCTTCCCCAAGCCTTTCCCACCGCTTTCTCCTCTTCTGAGAAGACACTTACCAACTCTTTTGTTCTATTGACTGAAAAAACTACAACCAAAAAGCAGCACAATGTGACGTTGATGTGCATCTTGTTGATGCTTTCTCTACTTTCTTTTTTAAAATAGCAACAGGCAATCGTAATGCCATTAGCTCACCTCTCAAATGTAACCATTTAATGTAATCAACCCAGAATGCAGTGCACACTTAAAGTAATAGGGGTTTCTGTAGGCAAAATGCATATTAAATGTCGCTTTTTAAATTAATGAAACCATTTCACATGTTTCAAACAAAGTCAAGTCAAGTCAATTTTATTTATACAGAGCTTTTTACAACTGACGTCATCACAAAGCAGCTTTACAGAGTTTATAGAATCCGGGTCCGAGCACCCAATGAGCCAAAGGCGACAGAGGCAAGAAAAACTCCCTAATTATAAGAAGAAACCTTGAGAGGAACCAAGGCTCAGAAGGGGAACCCATCCTCCTCTGGTCGACACCAAAGAGCGATAAAAAGAGAAGAAACAATGAATAAATAAGATCATGAGTTCAATGTGAAGAAGCATCTGCAGTTCCTTAGGGGAGATCAGGCTTTCTGTCCATGTAGGCGTGGGGGGATAATCACAGATGATTTCCCTCCTCATGATCAATGTATTTGGTAAGAAAAGGCAAGCATAGCATATTAACGCTCACAAGTTTTAAAAGTCTGAGTTTATTTTAAAAACGTTTGTTTCCTCATGAATAAATAAAACTGAGCCAAAATATTGAGCAGATAAAATCCTGTTTCAGACAACAATGAGATTATATTTTACTTCTACCAATTCAGCAACTGGTCTCTTCAGTTCCCAAACATTTAGAGTGTTGTTAAAAGAACACCATCCTTGTTCCAACTTTTTTATTATGTTGCTAGCATTAAATTCAAAATACATTTCAACACTTGATACTTAGCTTTTGTATTATTTTTAAATGTAATAATATCATTACTTGATTTGGAAATTTGTTATATTCTTGTTTACATTTTACACATCATCCCAGCATTTGGTTGCCGCATCAACAACTTTACATTTGCAAGGCTGACCAACAGAGTGAACAGTAAATGAGTAAAATAAATAAAACCTGCAGCACTGTGTACAGTACACACACACACACACACACACACACACACACACACACACACACACACACACACATACACACACAATAACATTGCACTACCATTTCAGTGTCACTGCTGTGATGGGAATCACCCACAACCAAATGGTACCTGTGCACCAGTGGTTTGCTGGGATTCTTCGTCACTGATTGACAAGCTAACAAATGATACTATGCAGAAAAGTGCCAAACACCCCTATACATAAACATCTTGTTTTAAGTTTCAGGGCAATGAACTGTTATTCAAATCGGTGGCTGTAAACGTTTGCATATAATGTTGTTGAATGCACTAATGCAAAATGGAGACAGCGTGTACAGTAGCCCACATGACAAAAGAAACCGTGTGAAATGTAGTGAAATAAAAGAATGGATAACAGGTGACATACAAATAAGGTAACTGTGTTAAGAAACAAAATGTCAGACTTCTATCATTTATATCTTTTTGGTAAGGTATTGTCGTTTCAGAGGATCTGTATTGTTTGGGGACATCTTCAGATTTCTCATCTAAGATTCCTGTGTACACTGAGCTCATCAGTGCACAAGCTGTCCAACACCTGGAAGAAGAACAGATCAGATCTTCCCACTAGGCTGTGAGGACAGCAGCATGGGCTGTCTGTCAGGGTTGGATGGATGGATGGATGGATGGATGGATGGGTGGATGGATGGATGGATGGATGGATGGATGGATGGATGGATGGAT
>JBBIGC010084908.1:0-10293 GCA_037576955.1 Lepidarchus adonis
GCGGAGGCTCTGCCGAACCCCTGAGACCATCTCACCGAACCCCTAGGGTTCGATCGAACCCCGGTTAAGAACCACTGGAATAGACCATGGATTATTTTGTGATGGCTGTATCTCTGCATGTCTCTTTCCCACACTTGTTTCATATTGTAGAATGAAGCTACAAGTGAACCATCAATGTGAGTAAACATGCGTCAGTACAGTATGTGTGAGTGAAAAACACATCACTGGAGATCTTCTTTTTAAAAAATCTATTTATTACTGTGGTTCCAACCTTTTGCCCTGTAACTTATGCAGAATTGTGTTTTCCCACCCATATCTAGAATTTGCTGAACTGTCCTCAACAGTTCTTTAGATCATACAAAATGATAACACTCCATAATTTGTTTCAGTATAAATTGGGTGCAGAGGTGGAAAAAGAGTTGCGTTTTCCCCTCACTTCCGATTACGACCGATACAATAGCAATGCTGTTACTTATGTAAATTAATAATGCCCTTCCCCACGCCCTACTGCAAACCTCACCCCCCCACCCTCACCCCCCAGTTTCTGAGATGTATTGCTATGTCATTCTCGTGCGGTGATTGCAGAATCACTGTGTCGCAATATTATCGTTATCGTGAGCTATGTATCACGTATCATATCATATCAATCCTATAATCTACAATTCACAGATATATTCAGTTGGATATTCACAGATATTTTTTAGAGAGCAGTTTCTTTTTCCTTTTAGCCCTGTCATGCACACCAATGTTGTTCAGTGTTTTTAGCATGGACTCATGAACATTAACATTAACCAATGTTAGAAAGGCCTTTATGTGTTCAGGGGTTCACATTCATATGAAAATACAGAAAATGTTAAAGGGTTCACAAACATTTAGTCAACAATGTGCTCAGCTGTAATATGTTAGTAATATTTCATCCAGGTAGATTTAGTGTCATTTTCTGCATTTAAAAAAAAGTTTGCTTATCAGCCTTATTGTACATGGCAGGCAAGTACATGGCATGTACAAAACATCATGCATAATCATTGGCTTGCAAATACCTAATTATTGTGTTCCATTATTATATATTATATTGTTATTTTAATGCTGTTCCATTAGTGCAATGTTACAGTAAAATGTCATACAGTCCAGTATTTCACTGGCATTTATATTGCTGGTAAAATGCCAATCAGAATTAGGACCATTGTATTGAGTTTTTCAAAAAAGGTGCTATGAATAACTCTTTGGAAAGAAAGACACAAAAGCCTTTAATGCACATTGGTACAGTAAGACTCATTTGACAGCTTTACTGAATGACTTTCCCCCCATGCTTTTAGACATTTCAATGGCAGTCTTACATAGCACATGTAAGCATTATACTCTGACTCTTTTCAACTCACTTTAGTTTAGTTGGGTAGTAGGTCAATCTAGGATAGATGTAGACTTTAAATATTATTATTAAAAGATAACTACCCAAATTAATAGTGTCATCTAAATGCAGATATGGGTTATTGTTCACAGTATTTCTCAGTAAAAATAGTACTTGCTGCCAGTATGATACTACAATAAATTCACTGCAAATTTCACACTGCATGCTTATATGCATTTTCATGTACAATGTCCCTATAGATCTTACATTTTTGCCACCATGTGCCCATTGTGGGCTCTCCTGCAGTAGACATGTCGAGTTTGTATACCAGTACCGCAGCCTTTCTCCAAAGCCTCCTCCTGCACTGTGCCGTTCCACTCCATACTGGGGTCTGGAGTGCAGGTGCCCCATGGAGATGTATCCCAATAGTACACAATGCATGGGTGGGTGTCACAAAGTCTCCATTGCTCCAACACGGGGGCAGGCAAGCATCCTTTCCCATCTGTGTTTACACAATATACCAACAGACAAAGAGCTGAATAAGGGTTAACTGTGATGATATAATGCTCATCAAAACTTTGAAATTACCTAGGTTTCGACAGAGCATTTTACTTAATGAGCCTACATCTTCTATATGAAACAGGTATGCTTAGATAGCCAAATAAATAAGTCCAAATGTGAGGATTGCTTAATAGGAATTTAAGTAAGTATGTAAGTAAATGAGTAAGTACATTTTATTTGTATAGTGTTTTTGCAACAAATATTGTCACAAAGCAGCTCTAGAGAATCTGGGTCCAAGTCCCTACTGAGGAAGCTGAGGGCAACAGATATAGCATATGCATAAATAGTGTACAATACAGGGTCCATGGTAGTTAAAGCAAGTCAGAATGAAGTGAGGAGGAAGCCCAGTGATGAGTGGTTAAGACGTTGAGGATAAGAGAATGTCTCTTGGTCCTTTTCTTACCAGACTTTGGGATTAAGATGTCTGGCTAAACTAAGAAATCTTGCATTATGAAGGACTGCTCCAGTCTGATTACACAGTACAATACAAACAAATTATGTTTTCTGTCAAAAAGTAAAGAAAATTGTTATTTTAAATATTTTTGAATAAGCCCTACTTTAAGTAAAAACGTAATGACAACTGGACCAATATAAAATGAATTAGAATAAAAAAAATGTTCACATACATTTTTATTATAAGTTAATAATGTTTTCTACTTCAGCTGAAAAGTTACCATTTTGGAGATTAAACCTTCTGTTTTTACAGCAGCGATATAGAAATATATTTGACAGTAGCTAAAGACCATTCACAAATAAATAAATAAATAAATAAATAAATAAATAAATAAAACATTTTTTTTATATATAGAAAATATTTTTTGGGATGAAAATTTGTTTTTGGATGAAAAAAGATTTTTAGGTAATGTGCCAAATATTAGTTTGACATATATATATATATAACAATATTTGTTTTTCTTCCTAGTTTTACAATGTTGTTACTACATGCCAAAATAACCCCAAATGAAACATTTGAAAAACCTATATTATATAGTAATAAAATAATAATGCACACAAATATCTTAACTATATTAAGAATGTACATGCATATTTGGTATTGCATGGTAATTTATTTTAGTAGTTGAGTAGGCATTCAAAAACAGTTGATTAGACATCACAAAATAAAACAATAACAAGCAAAAAAAAACATATGTTTTGTTGAATGCTTACCGCTAACACCAGTAGCATACAGTATGTTGAATTGATTTTATGAGTGTTTGTTGTAGCTATGGATGAAAGATAGGTTAAAGGTTGTATAATGTGTGAGCCTTGCCTGTAATTGCTCATATACTTTGCACACCACTACGCCAACAGGTCGCAAAAGATACATGTTGGCTGCTGTGAGACATATAGTGATTCTGAGACGCTGAAAATCATGCAGTGTCCACTAGGCATTAGGGAGAAATCAAAATAAATGGGTAGCTGGTGCTTTAGAGTCAGGACCATTGCACTGCTTTTTATTTTTTAAAGCCATGCTGTGAATAACTTGCAAAGGCCTTTAAGGAAAGACTAATCTGACAGCCTTAAAACCAAACTTATTGTTCAATCTTTAGGCATATTAGTGGTGGCCTTACTGTAAGTAGCACAGACAAGCATAATGTTCTGTAAGTCATACATCAGAATAGTCATAGGGTATGTAAACAATGAAAATGAATCTAACAAAGAATATTAATTATAATTACCCAAACTAATTGTGGTATCTAATGACTGACAGCAGTTACTATTTGCTTGTACTGTATGTCATGGTACAATTGCTCCCTGGACAAAAAAAACAAAACAAGCTAATAATTGCTTTTGGGATTAATAAGTCACATATGACTTGCAAATTACTTTATTTGCATAAGATCCACCCACTGTTTTTTGCATTTCCCCATTCATTATTTAGCCACTGCAATGACTTTGCATATTAATTTGAGCACTCAAACTAATCAATAATTCAGGCTATTTTCTTACTAAGGGTTACATAGCCACATAAGTGTGTATAAAATGACATAAATTATGAGCAAGCTTTGTTTTGCCTTTTGTGGCCTCCCAATGTGCTTGGAGAAAGTTAAAGAGAATGACAGTGAGAGAGGGAACTGAGGAAAGAGAGAGAGAGAAAGAGAGAGTAATGTCTTACGTTCTGCAGGTGGTGCAAGGATAGAGCGAGAGCGGCTCTGTTTTCCCTCCATATGTTTGTTGGAACAGGAGTGGGAGCAAGATGACCAAGAACTCCATTGTCCCAGTACACAGTCTTCAGGACAGGGCATCTCACATGATTGGCCAAATGGAGGCGGGTCCTCAGGACACCTCATCTTAGGGACAATCTCTCCTGTAAGGCAATGTAGTATGTTATAAACACATGTCAATGTCTTTCTGGTTCATTAGTTCAATGACACTGAAAAGTAGAGAAAAAATATTTAATTAAAGAAAATTTTGTTAAAAAATAAATTCTCTGAAAAAAATGAACATTTTCAACACAACTATGTCACAGTTATTGGCAGTGCCAAAAAATCTAAACAAAGTGTAACTGAACCACCTTTCCATCATTGAACATTAGCTAGGCGGGATAAGCAGTCAGTAACCGATGGCTATACACATTAACTGTTAGCTCACACACTAAAGCTCCATTTGAAAGACGCTTCGTAATACCAGTAATGAAAAAAAGCTGTCTAGCTATCTACTTTTTATAATTAAATACATATATGTTGATGTGAACCGTTATCTAATGACTGTAGGACACTATACAATAATCATCCTATATTTCACAGCAGCAGGCATATTGTAAAGCAAATTAAGACATTGCTGCATTAAACATGAGCATGTTACTATTTACTATCTGGCTATTCACTGGCTTTTGTGTAATTAACAAGAACTCGGAGCAGCCAGTCAGACCTGCCCTCACTAGTACTGACTACAGCAGGGGTGTCAAACTCAGTCCTGAAGGACCAGTATCCAGCCCAGTTTGGTAATTTCCCTCCTCAAACACACTCGCTCAGCCTGGTAATTAACAGATGATTAGGTTAGTCTCTGAGAAGGGAAATCATTAAACAGTGCAGGACACCGGCCCCTATGACTGGAGTTTGACACCCTTGAACTTCAGACAACTTACGAGACAGAGCTGAATGTATCTTGGGGTGTTTCAACGTGTCAATATGCAATATATTAGTGTATATTAGCGGCACAAATCTGTAGCTTGGGCTAAAGAGAAATCAGTTCTATTTTAGCCTATTCTTTTTTTTTTGTCATTTTTGTATTGGTGGAGTTCTGATGTCCAAAATAAGCATTTGTTAAGAGCAAGGTAAACAATGTGGATGTCAAAGACAAAAGTGTTCTTAGCCCTAAAAGCCCATTTAATACAAATTGTTCCTTATTTGGGTCCACATGGGTGTCCAAGAAGTGGTCATCCATGAAGTCCTGTTTAACTGGGGTATATATGTGAAGTGTATTGACCAGATAATGGCTATAAAAAGGAGCACTTTTAGACAAAAATTAAGTGGATTATAACAGCCATAGCTGAACTGAACCTGTCTGGAAATGGACACAAGTGTATTTTGCCCCCAGACTTATGGTTATAAAAAGAAACATGTACATAGAAAGATCACAGCTGGAGATCTGCAGAGAACAGTGGAATTTTTTTGTCCAAAATATCCAAAACTACATTGAAATAATTTTTTGTTTTAATCTACAAACAACTCCAGTCAAGCTGCAGGTGAGATAGGTATTCAAGGTGGGTTTGGTGTTAAAAGAAAAATGGTGATACACTGTGTGCTGTGGTGTTGTGTGTTCACAATGATAAACATTCACTTCACTCACTTATCAACCCTGTTAAATATGGTGGAGGATCTGAGATGTTCTGTTTTCAGTAATAGCTCTTGGAACTGGAATCAGGGACTCTATAAGCATTTATATATACAAGAGATGGATCCCTGAGTGAAGCTTTTGACATGGCTTCCACATTCCCCTGACTTAAACTCTCCTGTGCTAACAAGAGAACCTAGGACTACATGTGATATAGAGATATACTGCAGGGTGCTGCTTCCAAACATTTGTTTAGGCAATTGAGAATAATAACTCGGGCAGTTCTAGCCTAAACAAAGACATTGGAAGTTTGCAAAAGCCTTTTCCCAACTGATAATTTAATAAAATCATTTAATTCATTTAAAATATATAATGCGTGAACCATTATGTGTTTAATGTACATATAAATGTACATATATATTGACTTTCTCAGACAAACACACACCTTGCGCAAGCACCCACCTCACACATTCACACCCTACCCTTCCTCACAAGTGAAGAGAAATCAATTTCACACATGTTGGCAGTCTGTCTAAATAGGAACAGATGAAGTGAAAAGTGATAAGCCCTTTAATTCACTTCTGCTGTTCCATTTGTCACGAGAAACCCAGGGAAGGCCACATCCCACAGACTGATTTACAACCCTTAGAGCTATTGCATATCTGAGCCTAATAAATATATATGCAAATGAAAGTCTTTTTGAGAGCTGACGACCAATTTTAAAGCTGTGCCACACTTAAAATGTACATTTTATGACCACTAAAATTTTCACTGAGCCTGTTATTTTATAAGGGTATAATTGATTCCCTCTCGGTGATAGAGTACAGCCCCTAGATTTATTTTAATCTATTTGCAGTGTAGGAAAGGACCATTCTCCAGCCTGATTAAGTGGAAGGATATCCGGCATATCAAGGAGTCACAGAGGAATAGGGTTTGAGAACTGCTTACTGACAGAAAAAGTCAGCACAATGAGCTGCTTCAAATAGACCCCACACTGACATTCCCAAATAACAGGGAGGGTGAGACGGGTGAAGCTGAAAGAGAAATGATGCTATCTTGGTTTATTTATAGGCTTTATGCTCACATGACTACTCACAAATTCCAGATGTCTTTGTAAAACATTAAAATGCATCTGTAAAGACAAACCAAATAATAATAATAATAACTAATTAAATTATAATATAATATTAGGACAAACTAAGGTCGAAAAATTGGTTGAAATGAACATCATACAACATGGAATAAATTGCACATACAACAGAGATCTGATACAATAACAAATAAGGGACAACTGGAATGGGGTGGGACACAAGACAAGAGACAGGTGCCAGTCCTAAACAGGGTGAAGTGAGGCCCAAACAAGAGACAAAGAGGAGACACATGACATGGGAAACTACTCTTGTAAAACCCAACAAAAACAAGTGCTGCTCAATGCGGAAATCCTTATACACGTATGTATGATCACAGGCAAAACAAATTGAACTCTGAAGCGATTGCAATATAAAGTTACAATGCACCTTAATTTAGAATTCAGTTTACTGAGACTCTTACTTAGCACACACTCAGCTCCATCCGCTACCTGTCAGTGAAAGTGGCTATTTGTCTCTGTGAACACATCCCAGTACACAAAGCGCATAAGGAAATGTGGCCTCTGCATTTAACCCATCCTATCAACAGCACCTGCAGAACAGTGGTATCTGGGTTGGGACTCTGGGGCTCTTAACCATAAGGCTCACTTATGCTTATGCACTTCGGTTTAAAAGGTGCATTTAAATAATGGAGTTGTCAACAAGTTTGAGACTAAAGAGAGCTATGAAGAGATAGTTCTCCTAAAAATAAAGCTCTATTCCACCAAAGCGTCCTCCAGGGAGTGATGCGTATGTTGCATTCCATTTACCTCTGAAATTGGAGCTGGGAATTACATCACACTTGAGCTGACCATGTTTCAGTCAGAAAGCCAGGATCTACCCAGGTTAATGGTTGTTAACGATACCAGTAATACCAGCATTTAGCACCCTCCAACACTGCATCCATAGAAGTTGGGCAGTTCTTTGTGTACGACTAATTTAATGAGACATAAATATAACAGAAGTGTGAACAAAAAAGTATTTCCTACAGCTTTCACTGCTGTTAATGCTGTCTTTGATTTAGTGCTTGATGAGGTTCCTCAGACTTTCTGAATAGCACATTCAACCTCAGGAGCCATTGATCTTTATGTTAACTGCATCTAAAGATCTTCTTTTTCAATGCACAGTTTGTGTTAATCTAACCCTTCATCAGTGGTCAGTTTTTGACCATTGAACCAGTGTTACCTGGATATTGGTGGCAATGAGATGTCTAAAACCTCCATAATACAGCTGTAGCTGATATCTTTGTACCAGCATCACTCACTGCCATGTGGGCGTCACTGCTGAGATGAGCACTAAAATAATAACATCTGGTCAATGGCGGTCCTGTGGTGGTCCTTTTCTACTGATTGACACACTGAAGTCTCATAGCATAAACACGGCCTATGAGATCCAACAGATCAGATGTGTTTGATAATTTTGCACATTGCATATCCCAGCATGCTGAGGGTTGAAGAGGCTCAACATGAGTTCTGAATAGTATCCAATTCACACACCATTCTTCTCAGGAAGAATGCAAATTGATTGGTTCTTGGTATAACTCAATTTACTCTTTGTTCAATGAGATAAAAGCAGTGTTATCAGGGCCAGTGTTAACTTCTTCAATTACAAAAGCTGATCCTGCATTTAGGCATAAACTAGGACAATAATAGCTCAAATTAATCAAGCTCAGACAAAGTGTTAAGTGAATAAATGTTTTCTTTGGCCATTGACTCAGTTTTACTGGTGATCAATGTGGAGCCACGTACATGTTCTTTCATCATGAACTTTGTTTAAATCATCTTTAATTACTAATCAATAATTCTGTTCAAAGGGTTCGACCCTCTAACAATGTGATGTGGATAATATTGTGCATACATTACTTTAGACCATACTTCAAGGATGCACATTTTTGCTTTCCATATACAGTCTATATGTCTAATTTATGATATAAAAAGTAACTATGCATCAATGTTTGCTGAAAATATTGTGTATTTTTTCCACGTCCTAGAGAGACTGCGTTTACATCTTTTCAATTGCAAATTCACCAAAATCTGTTATTAATCAAGGGGTGCCCAAACTTTTGCATATGACTGCAGCTACTTATTGATCATCAGTATCATTGCAAGTCAGATTGAAAGAAAGTGAAATGGTGCACTCTAAAGAAAAATTTTTACTCAATTTACTCATTTTTCTTTACAAAAGTTGCTACAATAGCTGGATCAATATAACAACAAAATAAATTATGGTGGGGGCACAAATATCTTCACCCTTTGAGCAGCTGCTGCCAATAGGAGTATTAGCCCATACTTGGTCCAATTGCTGCTAGACTTGCTTCTTACAGAATTTAGCCTACATCAATAAACACATACAAACCTATCCTATTTTTGGAACTTGGCAAATGTTTATAGACACAAAAATAAACATTAAAATGAACATTTTGATTCCTAGTGGAATTCTGTTCCAATAAAATATGAATGAACTGCATTTAAAAGTTGCATAAAAAAAATATACGAGTTAATATGCCATCTCTATTTGAATTAATGTTGTGTGTTGCGTTTCACAATTGATACTACAATGCAATCTGCCATGAAATATTTATAGCGTGTTTATTTCTGTTTTATGTAGAAGGGTTCAAGTAAAGTTATCATCAGAGTCTCTGCTCATAGGAATGACAAGCATATGTCATGGGCATCAACATGCATTCATGTACACCCTTGCTGACCACTGGTCCATGCCATGGATGGTCATAGCTGGTGGTGGCCATGTTAGTGCACTGAGACAGACAGCAGTTGCACATGCAGTAACAAGCTGCTTTCAAATACACAAGAGCTTAAAAGCTCATATCTCCTGAAACGATTATCCAGGCTTGCAAGAACAGCAGCTTAACTCAGTATCCATGGCCATGGCTGAGTGACGTTTGAGCAGCTTTATGACAGGATTCGTACAATCTGAGGAGCTGAATTGCACAGCGTATGAATGACACAATGCACCCTGGGTTGTCTCCCTGGGATGCTGCTTGCTCCAGCCTCAACATTGTCTCACTGCAAGGCTCAGGGGACAGTTGGGAAACATCTAACCAGAACTAAAACCCAAAAGGCTGTCTTCAGCACCTGTCAGCCTTCAGCTATCATCTCAAGGCCAGAATATGCTGCTTGGAAAAGGTATGTAACTGGAGCCCATGCTGATATTGAGACTGCTGTGAGTGTGTGTGTGTGTATGTGTGTGTGGGTGTGTGTATAATGACAGTCATTAGCAGTATGTCCCACAACGTCCTGCTCTCTCAAAACCAGCATGCACTCTGATAGATGAGCCATATTTATCTCTGTGGGGACAAAGTCAGTCCAGGCAAGAGAAAGACAAAGAAGAGGAAAGATTGGAGAAGCTTTCTGTGCTTTCCCACACAGACTAATGTCATAGATATTACACAATGTGTGTGTGTGTGTGTGTGTGTGTGTGTGTGTGTGTGTGTGTGTGTGTGTGTGTGTGTGTGTGTGTGTG
>JBBIGC010084918.1:0-10293 GCA_037576955.1 Lepidarchus adonis
CTCTCTCTCTCTCTCTCTCTCTCTCTCTCTCTCTCTCTCTCTCTCTCTCTCTCTCTCTCTCTCTCTCTCTGTCTCTAGAATGAATCTCTGATGAGACAGATGAGGGAGATGGAAGAGAGGATGGGTCGGGAGGCTGGAGGTTACCAGGACAGCATTGCCAGTCTAGAAGCCGAGATTGCTAAAATGAAGGATGAGATGGCTCGTCACCTGCGAGAGTACCAGGACCTCCTCAATGTCAAGATGGCCCTGGATGTGGAGATTGCCACCTACAGAAAGCTTTTGGAGGGAGAAGAAAGCAGGTGAAGAACCTCAAATGGGTCAAGATGATAAATTAAATCTAAATAAGTTTAATATTGTTTAAAGACCAGAATGGTTTTATTGTCTAGTTTGTTTATTTATTTATACATCTTCATGTAATGAGACAATTCAGTCCAACATAATCCAAAGGGAAACTTGGGACAAACAGGAAATAGAGACATAAATGTGTCATTTTAAAATTATTACTACTGACAGAATAACTTATTTGGAATGAAAGCATAAATAAAAGTAAAACTGTCAGGAACATGTAATTCTCAATGAAAATGTCCTTCCTTAATTAATCTGAAGGAAATGAAGAAGAAATGACCCGTAGAAAGATCAGGCTGTTCACATGAAGTGTATGTTTTTATTGTAATGATAAAGCGACTAGTTAAAGTACAGTCAGGTTATGGTTACAGTACAGTTTGGCACTTTGGTGGATACTACAGACATTCCTAAGTATTAGACATCTAGAGTAGAATTCATATTAGTGTTATATAACATTCAACCTGTGACTTTTTCCTTCTCAGGATCACTCTGCCTGCACAGTCATATTCTGCCTTGAACTTTAGAGGTGATGTCAGAGGTGAGGCCTTTTTTCTTTACCAAGCGCTTGGACACTCTTTACTGCATGGGACATCCCTAAATTCTACACCAGGGGGAGCAAAGTCACTGTATTCAGATGCTTGGTCCTTTTTCCATCATGTGAAATGTCTTTACAATAGTGGGACAGTGACATTACATGCAGTTAGCCCCTTAAATTCTAAGGACATATATGCTGGTCCAAACCTTTTCACTTTAAAAACTGCATAACTTACATAATACTTTCATTATAGTGAAATATATGTGAACAATAAACCTGCAGTTGAATTGCAAGGGTAATATATATATGTCTTATTTGTAAACTGTATGTGAATATAACTTATCTAATGTGGTGAACTGTGTTGTAACAGAGACCAACCCTGAGCAGCACAAGCAGCAACGTTCCTCTGAGGTCCACTCCAAGAAAACAGTTCTGATCAAGACCATAGAGACCCGTGATGGAGAGGTGATTTACTCACACACACACACACCCCAGTCATGACTGATATTTTTAATAGCTCAAAGACATTTTTCATTTCTGAACACCTTAAAAAGCAGGGGGCAGTCTGAAGATCTGGATTCCCTTATTCACTCCTGTGTAATGGAAAACCTTTATTCTTCTTTATTCTTAAAATGGTTTGGTATGTTGCAGTATGTAAGATTTTAAATTGTTTTGAAATGTGCATTTTTCTGTCTATTCAAGCTTTGGTAGTTTAGGTAGCTTAGAAAAAATTGCAATGGAAAAATGAAACTGAAGGGCAAAAAGAGCATCCAGAGAGATTATTTACATATATTTGTCTTAAAGGCACAGTAGTACAAACTGCTTGTTTACCTCCGAGCTGGTAGATAGGTCAAAAAATGGCAATGAAAAAAAGAGAAAGAATACAAGGACAATATAAATAATATGGACCTTTAAGAATAGTGCAGATTTTAGTGCTTTATAAGATTCACTTAGGTATTAAGCCTGTGGATTTAACCCCTTAGACTGCAGCCTTGTTCTATAGCATCTCCTCTAAATGATTTGGTGACTACAGTGAAACTAAGTAAGTTATGTAACTGTGAGTGTGAAGAATCCAACTGGGATATACACTAGATAATGCAGTTTAAGGGGTTAAAGCCATATAATTTCCTTCATTCATCCATCCGCTTCCTTATTTTTCATTTCCCTCTAGAGTAGGACATCTAGTGAGGCAATGAGTGCCATGAGCGCTCAGCGTGTAAGTTTCATCTTAGCAGTTCATCCATCTCATCTCTTCTCATCCTCTCTTCTCCTTCCTCACCTGTTCACTCTCTCACTATCTCTGAGTGAGTCCACTCCCTGTAAATGCACCACTGGCTTCCCCAGAATGCTCCTCAGGCAACATCATTAAAACCACTGCACAACACTGATAGCGACTGTCTCCTGTGTTGTGCCCTACCGAACCGGGCCGAGGAGCGTGTTATCACTAAGGAACACATTTCTGACTGCACAAGACTACAGCAACTGGTTGTTCATCATTAGCTCTGACAGAAAGTTCTGCAGCAGCCCTATTCATATTCAACATTAGTAATTGGAGTTCATACTAAATCACCTTTCTCACCTCTTTGCACTTTGGCACCTGTTTTGCTTATGTTAAACATCTCCTAATCCAGCTGATATGAGTTTTGTCTGTTTTCTGCAGAATGTGTAACTGATCACCACTGTTTGCCTTTTCCTAAAGGTTGTCAGCGAATCCACACAGCACCAGCAGGACGTCATGTAAGACCCACAAGAAGAGTGAAGCAATATATCCCAAGCAACCAATCCCATTTAAACAATGAACATTTCCATGCCTCAGAGGACTTCAGGTTTAGATTTTTTAATGCATATTCTTGGTGATGACATGATACCATGACCCATGACCTCAGGCAGCTATGGATGAATAAAAAAAAGTCTGAATTTGTGCACAGGAAAATGTAGAGATGAGTGAATATTAATCCATGTTAGACACTGTTGGGAGGGGTGTGAGCTTACAATTGAATTTGATGTGCAAGTGATTGAATGTAAGCTTGTAAGAAGGAGTGGGTCATATCTGTTGAGCTATCTTCCACCATGACAAACAGACACAGAAAGATGAAATCTTCACAGAACATTGATTTTTGCAGCTTTGGTAAAACAAAGCTTGAAGCAGAATAAACGGACATACAGTGTGTTCTTGACCAGTGTGATGGTTAATTCGGTTGATTTCTATCAATTTATCAGTAAAAAGACATATGAACACATGGCAGAGCTCAATTGATGTCCACACCACATCAAAACACCAGCAAGTGCATTTATCATGAATATTTTTATTCATGGTCTTCTTGTAACTTGGTTATTAGGAAGTGTCATGTCATTCTGCATTACTGTAGACATATTTCATTAACCATGGTTTATTAAATAACTCCTCTCCAGAACTTTCAATAATAAACATCTATCTATCTTAAATGTCGTATGAAAACTTTCTTTTGTTGTTATTTATCTTTACCTGCTGTCCATTAACATTTCTTAAAAGTAGATCAAAATTAGTTGACATAACTACTAGAGAATCTTGGGGGACAGTGGGTAAGGGGATCATTCTGGGGACCATGGTACAACACACAGATCTCTAATAATACAGGTACATCACAAATGTTGAAGGTCCTTATTCCATCAGCAGGACTGATATCTGCTCCTTTGTGCAATGAGGAACTGGATGAGCACTGCCAGAATGACCTCCAGCAGGCCACTGGTGTGAAGGTCTCTGACCAAACAATCAGAAACAGACTTTATAAGGGAGGCCTGAGGGCCCGACCTCCTCTAGTGGGCCCTGTGCCCAATGCCCTGCAATATGGAGCCCGATTGTCATTTGCCATAGAATACCAAAATTCACTGTTGAAAACAGCTTCACCCTGAGCACATGTAACATACATGAAAAGTCCTGGAGCAACCATGAAGAACATTATGCTACCTGTAACATTGTTCAGCATGACAGGTTTGTTGGTGAGTCAGGGGATAGTCTGGGGGGCAGGGACTCACAGACCTCTACAGGCAAGGCAAAAGCACTCTGACTGCCATTAGGTATCGGGGGATGAAATCTGTGGACCCATTGTCAAACCCTACACTGGCGCAGTGGGTCCTGGGTTCCTCCTGGTGCATGACAATGATGAAGGAACTAATACCATTGACTGTGTCCCATGCTCATGGTGACATAGATCCAGTAGAACACCTATGAGACATGTTTTAGTTCATCCCACGCCGTGAGGTTGCCTCTTAGACAGGAACTCAGTGATGTCCTGGTCCAGACCTGAGAGGACACCATCCATCATCTCATTAGGAGCATGCCCTGACATTGTCAGACATGCAAACAAGTACTTGGGTCTTTTCTTGTAGGTCGATCATTTTCATTTCCATCAAATTATGTAACGTCCTTTTCCTTACCCAGTACATATCAGTATAGATATCCAAAATTATTTTTATTCCATTGAGATCTGATCTTCAAAGTGTTCCTTTAATTATTTGAGCAATGTATATTGGTTCTACATACATGATAGAATTGTGGGAGACTGACAGGGACACTGGCTCTCAGATAATGGCTCTGACCAGCAATCACCAAACCTGAGCACCAAATTTCAATGTGAGGCAGCAGGTTAGATACTTTCTCAAGAGACTGATGTTTTCCTTGCCTGACAGGGTTGATGTTGATATTAATGCAACGTTTAAACTAGTATTGCAAGTATACAACAAAATACAACAAAGCAAAAAAAAGTAAGTCTAAAGTTTTTTTTTTAGTTTGACAGAAAAGTATATGAAACTACATATATGTGGCTTACATGGAAAAGAGGTGTGCAGTGCACAATGCAGGAGAAGGCTACAAGAAGTATATAAAATCCAACATCAGAAGTATGCAACAGAACATCTACAGAAGCCTGATGCATTTTGGAAACAAGTTTAAAAAAAAAACTCTTTGGCCAAAATCAGCAAAGGCATGTTTGGAGAAAAAAAGGAGCAGCATTTCATGAAAAGAACACCTTGCCAATCATTAAGCATGAGGGTGGATCTATCATGCTTTGTTGCAGCCAGTGGCACAGGAAACATTGCACAGGTGAAGGAAAAAAAGATTCCACAAAATACCAGCAAATTCTGGAAGCAAACATCACACCATCTGTAAAAAAGCTGACACTGAAAAGAGGATGGATTCTACAACAGGACAATGATCCTAAACATACCTCAAAATCCATCATAAACTACCTTAAGGGAAGTAGGTTTTGGAATGACCATCACAGTCCCCTGATTTAAACATCACTGAACATTTGTGGGCAGATATTAAAAGAGCTACAGTATGCATTCAAGCCAACCAAAGAATATTACAGAACTAGAAGCCTTTTGCTAGGAAGAATGGGAGAAAATCCCAAGTACAAGAATGGAAAGACTTTTAGCTCTAAAAAGCGTTTGCAAGCTCTGAAATCTGCCAGAGGAGGTGTTACTAAGTACTTTTGCACAGTGCAATAATAACATTTTACTTGTTTAAATTTTTGTTCAATTTATGGCATAAAAAGTAACTATGCATCAATGATTGTGGAAAATATTGTGCATTTTTTCATGTCCTAGAGAGACTGTGTTTATATCTTTTCAATAAAAAAATCACCAGAATCTGTTATTTATCAAGGGGTGCCTTGAATAAGACTGTATATCACAGGCTGTATATGTTACCCATTCTTGGCAATTGTATTCCCTAGCCATGGTGACTTCTTTCATTAGAATATTGTGTCCTGTTACAATGCAAAAAATGTTCAGGAATAATTTGAGGAATATGACACAGAGTTCATGGTTTTGACTCCCCAGATAACATACTGAGTGAGCATCTTTGGGAGGTGCTGCACAAATTAGTGCAATCCATTAAGACATCGCCTCACAACTTCGTCTTGGTGCCAAATCTTGTGGAGTCAGGGCTGTTTTTTGGCACGATGGGGCAGGACTAGGCAGGTAGATTTAATGTTATGGGTAACAGATTTAAGCACTTTAATATTTTGAGAAAAACACACACATAGAACACATACAGCTAGTTTGGCATTTTCCTTACATACATACATTTAGCTCCTCCTCTTGCTCCACTTCAACTGCCAACTGTCAGCCCCTGAGGCCACAGGCCATGGCAGAGGCGTATGTGTGAAATCTTTCTATCATGACCTTTCTCTCTCACAGCCTATAATCATCTCTTCTTATCCACACAGAGCATGAGTCCCTCCTCGCTGCCCCAATCAGAGCTCTGGCTGACCTTTAGACTACCCCCCACAGTCTCAACCATCTGATTATAATATGCTACTTCACAACTAAGACTGAGAAAGTTAACAACTAAAGAGGTTAACAGCATTTGTGTTCATCAAATACAGGGTAGAGTTTTTACTGAGTGAATTGTCTGTTTAAATGTAGTAAGACTTTAACAGTTGGCTAGTCAGTTTAAAAATCTTCTGGACTCCAGGAGTTGCTGGAAAATGCTTATATAATGCTTATATATATATCCTATAGCTATAGGCCCTAACGACAAACGGTGCATGCACATGTTGTGCAAGAATTGAGACTGTCGAGAGGTAAGGAGAAAATGGAAGGTCTATTGACAAAAAACAACTGAGAAAAACAGACACCCCAGACTCAGAAAAAATGATGTCAGAAAGCACAGAAAGACAAAACAAAGAAAATAAAACACAATAAAAGTTTGCAGCTTATGCAAAAAAACTAATTAGGCCTTAGTTACGAGGGGGGAAACATCAGTGGCTATAGCTAGCAACAACAGCTACAGGCTAAGTCTAATGGAAAAATCTAAATTTAAATATGGATTAGAAACAAGTTCTGGTGGGACAACAGCATACTTGTAAAACACTGCAGCGCTGGAAGTGACCAAGTGTGTTCTACATGAAGGGAAATACATGATGCACACGAGGATGAGGTAGATCTGGAGGTAGAGACATTGAACATGTTGCATGTAAAACTGATTTCTGGAACCTTTTTTTAATACCTTCACTAACATCAAATCTTTTCATTATGATGAGCTTTTACAATTTTTTTAGGAAAAATAAGTTCATATCTTTCTTTGTAGAACCATCCATAATGTTCATTAAGCAACAAAATGTAGTTCTTATATGGCATTGCTCCATATAACACATTTTCCAACGTTATGCGTGTGTATGTTGTGTTTAAAAGTTGACACTAGACCAAAACCAGGGGAATTAAGAACTTGTACTCTTCTGTAATACTGCTGTAGATTAGATTACATTTAATCACAAGAGGATTAGTGAGTCATTAATCACTCCAGCTCACGTATAATGTATTGGTTGGAGCTCCATCACTCCACAAAACTCAGGTTCACTGCCCCAGAGTTTTCTTGGCATTAGGCTTCATAGCCTTAGACTCATCACTGGCTGCTCCACTGCATTGGAAATGCTTTTGAATGTGGATTATACAAGCTGTGGATGCACAATAAAATTCTCATTTTCAATTTCTCAATTCTCAGAAATAGGTGCACCTTAATATCCTTTTCAACATATAGTATAGTGCTGCGGACACACCATCATTTCTTGAGAGTCTTGCTTCCCTCTGGTTATGAAGTAGACAGAAAACCTCTTGCAGTTTCTCACTCTTTAACATAAACACACTTTTCTTCCTCTCATGATTTTATAACAAAGCCATATCTCCATTTTTGGTTTTTGTTAAAGCAGGAACAGGGGTCAGATCTTTTTCTCTTTCTCTACACTTGCAGTCTAGACACATCCTCCTGAGAGTATCGGCCAATTAGCAGCAGGATGTTGAACACTGGGCTGCAATTGGGAATATATAATCATGCTAAAAAAACAGCTACCTTCCTCTCATCAGCAAAGGTAGGACCACCTCAGAGTTGACACACATGAAATGAATGACTTGCGCACACACATCCCTGCTGTCTTAACCGGTTGTGAGAAGATGAAGAACACTTCATAAAGCAAGATCTTTTCTCTGAAGGCAATGGCAAGTCTAAGAAGCAAATCTATTTCTAAAGACATGTAACTTGCAAAAACTAAAGCAACTGTTGCTAGCACGTTTGTTGTTCTGTTACTGTTCTAGAATTGGTACAGAACCTTTACATTAAGTTATTTGATGGCCTTCAGACTTGTACGTACAGTAACAGAAATAATGTAATTACAAACATTTAAGTTTTTTTAGGAAACCAAAAGCATCAAAAGTATTTTAAGGGTGTAGTTCAGAAAAGTAGAAAGGAAAACTTGCCATTTAAGGATAAGAAATTTGTTCACTCAGAAGTTTAATAGATAAAAGCAAATCTATTTTCACCCTTTATCGCCAACATTGCAACAGAAGCAGGAACATTAAGCTGACTTAATGTTATTTCCCAATTTCTTCTGCAAATGAATGGCACTGCAGGGGGAATACACATGTGATTTCAATAGAAAAAAGACTGTGTATCTAAGCCCTACTTGAGCATCATTTTCCTTTTATAGCTGCTGCATGCCCTGGAGCGAATGTCATTCAAAGTGTAGTATATTTCCACTGCGCATGTCTAAAGATTCGTTCAGCCCCTGGTGATACTTTGTTGAGTATGGCAGCCAAAATGAAAAGGAAATATACATGCCATTGAATATTAGAATATTTTTGGGATATCCCATTGACTGATGTAAAACTCTAGATGAATAATACTACACCTAAACCTTAACTCAGACCTAATCTCAGTAACAAAATGCTAATGTTTCTGCTCTTTTCCATTTCCCCCAAAAATGTTGATTTTATGATGAAAACACCAGGTGTTTTGAGGATAAACACATGTTTCTCTATTCCTTTCATTATGAGGACCCCTTCACATACAAGTTCTGGAAAAGTTGGGAATTTTGTAAAGAGCAATAAAAACAGGATCTGTGACTTGAACTTTAACTGACAAAAAACAATTCCAATATTAATATTAAACTTAAATGTATTTTGTAAATAAACTTAAAACTTTTATGCATGCAACAGACTAATAAAAGTTGTGACAGAGGCACGTTTACCACTATATTCTCATTTTCATCTATTTTCATTGGGAATTGAGGATACTATTTGTGGCAGTATTGCAAGTGGAATTTTTGGCTGTTCTTGCTTGACACAAAACTGCAGTCTATTGTTGCCAGTTGTCCTTCTGTTTCCCTCCATCATGTGCCATTTAAAAAAAAAAAAAAAAGACAGATCTGGACTGCTGGCAGGCCAGTCAAGTACATGCTCATTGTGTCTACCAAGCCAGACTGTTTTAGCTTATACAGAAAGAGGCCTGACATTGTCTTGCTGAAATAAGCACAGACATCCCAGGAAAAACATCACCTTGATGGCAACATATGTTTCTTTATAATCTCAATATATACGACAACGTTACCATCATACATACACAGCTACGCTACAACAATATTGGCTTTTGCACCATTTGCTGAGAACAGTCTCAATGGTTCTTTTCATCACAGGTAACTTGACCTCCCCTAAAACAAGCTGAAACGTGAAATCATTTATGATTTATGTATTTCAGTCCATCTCAGGTGAACACGTAATTGTTGGAATGTTATGAAATAGTGTATCCTGAATATTATAATTTTGCTCGGTTTTAACTTTTGTGTGTTGCAGGCATAAAACTTAAAATTTCTTTGTATTTATAACATGCACGTTGGTTAGCCAAACCATTTATTCTCAGCTTTCTTATATAGAGGGTATTTACAAAATGCAGATAAAAAAACATTTTTAGTACATTTAGTAAAATGTCCCAACTTTTCCAGGAATAGGATTTGTAGACCTGGCCACACACACAGGGCACACACACAATAAAAAAATCTTTAGAAGCACTTTTAGCATATCAATGTTTATACAAACACATGCAGCAATAATAATAATAATAATAATAATAATGTCAACAACAAGCAAGAAGAACATGGGCTCACATTATTCCTTTCCTGTGGGTGCCTCTCATCCAACTTTAAACTACCCAGCAGTAGATTTAAGACATAAATTAGAATTAAATAACACTCTCAGCAGACACATGACATTTTGATGGCATCAGCATTCGGGATGTAATTAAGAACTGATGAGAAACAAAACACAAAAGCGTGACGTGTGACAACACTAGCAGTAATACGGTACAGCATGTATGAATATGTACAGTATTCAGCTAAATATACAAAATGTACAGGAGCAACAAATGCCCAGGAAAAACAAAGAGGTTGGACATTTCTGCTCTTTTCGAATCAGAGATCAGAAAAGATTTCTTCCTCCACTCGAGGGTTATTTGGGGGAGAGAGGGGATGTGTAAACAAATGCTGAATTCAAAAAGAATACATTGGGACTATGACACCCTTATCACTCTTACACACACACACACACACACACACACACACACACACACACACACACACACACACACACACACACACCCACAC
>JBBIGC010084939.1:0-10292 GCA_037576955.1 Lepidarchus adonis
ACACCACAAACAGACTTTTCTAGAGCAGCAGCTTGTGGGCTCGACGTAACACGTCTCCCCCACTACCATACCGGCTGGCCTTTTTCCGACAAAATGGACCAGCACGGTGCTCAGCTCATGAAGCATCTTTATGCTCCATTCACCAGCTGGAGCTGATCACCGGCTGCTCCACAGGTGCCACTCGTCAGTGCTGATGGCGCCCGTGCCACCCGCTCTGAGTGTACGTCTGTGACGTGGCACAGCCGGGTTCTGACGCCCCATGTCACCCTTAGTGCCTGAAGTGGCCTGGCGAGGCACTGTGGGCACACGGCGGCGTGTGACCCTTACAAAAACCTTAGGTCAGGATGATAAATGGGATCCAGTTTAACCAAGGTAGTAGGATGAGCAAACCGGTAGATGGCGTCACCATAGTCCAACTGTGATCAAATTGAACTTAATACAAAACGTTTACGTGAAGCAATAGAAAAACATGATTTTAATCTATATAAAAAATGTAAACTGAATTTGAGCATTTTTTTTTATCAAGTTTGAAATATGACATTTAAAGTCAAGATTCTTATTAAGCCAAATACCAAGATATTTATATTTAGTCTATAACCTCAATTGTATCATCTTGCATTGAGTTTTGATGTTAGGAACTGCAGACACAGATTTATGGGAGAACAACATAACTTTGGTTTTGTTTGCATTCAGGACTAATTTGACATCATGAAGAACATTATGTAAGGTTGTAAAATCAGTTTGAAGGTTTGTGGATACTTCACTCAGAGAAGGTGCTGATGCGTATAGAATTGTATCATCTGCATACATAAGATAAAAGGAGAATTTTAGCTTTTATATATTAATATATAAAATAAAAAGAGCAACAGTCCTAAAATAGAGCCATGAGGAACCCCCTTATTCAGTACAACCAGATCAGACAACACAGAGTAGAACCAAACAACCTGAGCCCGATTTGTTTTAATAACTTTTAAATACATTAATCATATCTACACTGAAACCAAGTTTTTGCATGATATTAATTAGATAACAATGACCCACAGTATAAATAGCGGTCTCCTCCACTTGTGCTGATCCACAGCTATTTCTAATGCATAGTCCTTCTGTGCACGTTTTCTGTTGTGTACAGTCTTGCTTTCTTGTTTATTTCTGTGTTTACCCTTAAAGATTATGAATTTATTCCTCACATTTTTCTGCTTACGGGGGTTGACGGCCTGTAAAAACGACAACTAACTGAGTTCACTTGCACCCAACTGCTTTTGGCTACTTTATCCTCCATTTAACACATCACATTATCTATTAACCTTATTAAAGAATGTAAAGAAGGTGAAGGTGTTGACGCCTCAATTTGTGGGTGAATTACACTTTTAAAGTGGAAAAGCTCAGTTTCTGGAGATAACTGCCATACAACAATCAATAAGCTCAGGAAGAACAGTGCGATATGTGTTCTGCACAATTTACTCAGGAGTTATTCTTCAGTTGACCTTGAAGAGTTGCCTGTGATTTAGAGGAGGGTTATTGCCAGCACACAATAAACCCAGAGCAATCCTCCATCTCTCCACCTCTCCTTCTCCATCCTCTCTCCAATCACTATCTGTTACCGTAACTGTTATGAAACCTCAGCTTTAATCCAAAGGCTTCCACTGCGTGTGGAAGTTCCTATTTCACTGCTGTGATATTTATGCTTTGACCTCTCATAAACCTGCATTACAGCCCTTACTGCCAATGCGCGTTCATATCACTTTATTACATGACCATGGCACTTTGCACCACACTGTGTATGGCTAGGATTTCTTTGAGCTTTCGTTTTTAATGTATCACACCCACTATATGAGTTACTGCTTCCAAGAAAGTACCTGCAAAGATAAAAGTGATTTATTATTGTGTGTAATGGAGGTTAACACGAATTGTAGGATAACTGTTTGTTAATGATGGGGCCTAGAGGAGATTGATCCTGGTTTGTTCCTTGAGGTAGAAACAATGAATAATTTTAACAATTTTTGATGCAAAAATGCAACAAAATATGCTCTAATTTAATTCTAATTTATTTAGTATTTTTTGTAAATTTGTACTTTGTAAATGTTATACTTGTGGGATAATAAAGGATTATATTATCTTATTTAACTTTAATAGTTTGATTGATCTGCTTAATTCAATTTTGTAATTAAGTTTTGTCATTATCTTATTCAGTAAAATGTATAATTATGTAGTGAAAAAAGAACATCGGTTAGAACATTTCTCAATACAGGATGGAAAGAACTGGGGTAACAGATCGTCTATATTGTTTTCAGAAAATGTAGCATCAGTGCCCGCAGAACGGAATGGAGAGGAATAAAAACAATGAGTCTGACCAAAAATAACTTGATAATCTAACATGACTGTGTGAGAATACTATTATTTAACTGTGCAATTTCATTCAACTATTCATTGATATACAATGGTCTGGTTCATGATTTCTTTTATTCATGTTTGTCACACTTCAATGTTTCATATCATCAAACAAATTTAAATATTAGTCAAAGAAAACCCAGGTAACAACTCATCAAATCATTTTTTAAGTTAATTATTTTATTATTTAGGGAGAATTAAAAATTGACATTAAAAAGGTGGTTTATGTTTATGAAATATCTATTGTGACGTCTTTTCAATAGATATTTCAATAAGATAGAACAGAGTGGCTTCATTAAAGAGAATTGGTGGCTTGTCTGCTATTGAACATGTATGGATCATAATGAAGAATCAGACAAGGAATAATCTCTTATTCTCTTTCTCGCTCTCTTTCTTTTATGCAGTCATCCATTCATGCATTCATTCCTTCATCCATTCTTTCTTTTTAATTAATTTATTTATACATTAATTTCTATCTTCTCTCATTTCTTCATTAATACATTCATTTGTTAATTTATTCTTTCTTTCTGTCTTTCTCTCACACATTCTTTCTTTGTTTTTTCTTTCCATAATTCATTCTGTTTCTTGATTGATTGATTGATTGATTGATTGATTGATTGATTGATTGATTGATTGATTGATTGGTTGGTTGGTTGATTAAACTCCACCTAATGTCAAGTTGTTCCTACAGTTGAATACAAACCAGCAACCATCTAGTTCCTTCATTTAAAAGAATGAAGAAGGTAAATGTCCCTGTCCCAGTATCAGTATGACCTCTGTACTTCTGCTAGAGAACAACATTTAATGGCAACAAGATAAAAGTTCATTAGGAAAGCTCACTAGGAAGCCATTCTGCACCCTACTGAGAAAAGAGCTGTTTCCTCCTTCCCCTGCCCTCAGCAGAAGAACTGGAAATTAGAGTCATTGTGAAATGGAAATAGTCCATGGTTCACTGCTGGGACAATTCAGCTGTGAATTATTACTGCTTCATAACACACCAAGAGCACATTTCTGTTCTAAACACACGATAGCACAGCTGCTAAATGTGCTGAACAGCCATCGATAGGTGTGTAATGCTGGGAGCCTCAAAGAGGGTTTCACCGTTTTAAATGATACACCCTGTGGAACTGAGACCACCACCACAGGGACCCACACGATCAATTAGCCCTCATTACTCGCTGAAATGAAGATGCAGAAAACCTTCAATCAATGAAAAACAAAAGCAGCTGAAGGTTAATGATTGCCAAGGCCAAGCACACTTCAGCTGTGACACTCCAGTGCTCTGATCAGCCATAAACGCAGGCAAGCCGTGTGACACAGACAGATAAAGAGCTAAAAATCAGGAAAATGTCTGAGGACACTGGGCCTCCAGCACCGATTGCATGTTATCAAAATATTATTGAATAAAAATGGAAAAAAATCATTTTGTCTTTAAATGATTTGATAAATACTACTTAAACTACTTTTTTGTCTTGTTTCTAATACCTTATGACTTTTATGTGGCTTTTGTCACAGCAGTGTTCTGATTGGCTGCTTGCAAAAACATAGTCATTCTTCTTCATTTTCTGGGCAGGATGATACTACTGTCAACTAGAGCTGGCACAATATGCCAATATTTATCATTATTGTGACAAATTGTGTGATTTTCTGAGCAAATTGTGATATTGTCAGTGAAACTTCAGGGTTTATTTAAGAGAGAATCATTAATCTCGTTAAGCCAATGTATTGTGTGAGAAACACTGAATAAAAATAATTTGTCACTGATATATAAAAATACAAATAAAAGAATACAAAGTGACATATCAGGAGAAGTATCGTAATGCAATATTTTTGCCACATCGCTCACCCCTACTGTTGATGGTGCAAATACATCAGCAGTGAATTTTTTTTTCCATAAATGGATTAATGAGAAAAAGGAGTGAACATCGCATTATTTTGTGTCATTGTGTCATCACAATGAAATATGACCTTTCAACTTTACCCATACACATATGGAGCAGAGGTGCTTGGGCCAGGACTTATAGAACCCATAATTTAATTAAAATAATTTATAAAATAAAGTATTACATGTTTTTTTCACATGATATGGTTCCACTTGTAATGACTGGCTGCTTCAGTTAGGATTGGACTAAAGAGGTGCACTCTGTCTCTCACTCTCTCTGCTCGAACTCTCTAAGATGGAAGAAGGTTGTGGCAGCTTGAGGGAGACAGTTTTAGTTGTGCTGTGCAAAATAATCTCAAAATATATCCACCCTTACTTCTTCTTTTGGAGAGGTTTTGTTCTCTTTGTTTATTTCACTGTCCTTCATTGAAAATAAACTCTGAGCAGCTAAGTTTGACTGAGTCCTATCTCACTCGACACATGGGAGTAATCAGCTGAACTAGTCTCTACAAGCTCCATTTTGATTTAATATTGACTTAATAATGGATAAAAAAATAAACAGGCATATCACTTATTGTGATTGGTTTAAAGCCAATGCACTTGCCGTAGACATCCCTATTGGCTGTTATAAGGAGCGAGCTTAGAATCAGAATTAGAAAAACTTTATTGTCGCGAAGGAAACTGCTTATGCAGCAACTCCACATGCAGACAATACAGACATGAAATAATGTACAGAGTAAGATAAAAATGATTCTAAAAGTAAAAAAAATACTATAAGATAAAATACAAAGGTAAGGAATAACTAGTTTGGGAAAAGTAGACTATGGAATAAAAACTGTAATTTTAGCAAATGCAATAAAATAAAAGAGTAAAAATAAAATAAGATAAATAGAATTAATAATAATAATAATAATAATAATAATAATAATAATAATAATAATAATAATAATAATAAGCTCTAGATATGTGTAAGGTCAGGAGGAATGAGCTGATAACTCCTGTGGAATTAAGAGGTGAGAAATTGAAGAGAAAGTCTGGGCACCATGTTAAATATTGCTCTGTCTACAGGATCATAATGGACCCACAGTCGTCACCTTCACAGTGTTTCTCACTGAGCAGATTTATTGCAGCTTTTACAGCAAAATCAGGTCTGAACTGTGCAGCGCCTCTGACAGACCAATAAACCACCAGCTTTACCTCATAAAGATGTTTAAGACTCACACTCTCATTAAGAATTCATTTATTCACAGTTATTGATCTTCTGATTACAATAGCAATTAAGTAAAAGATCAAATTGCTTTGAATTGATTTGAAATTAGTTTCAGTTCAGGGAATCAAATTGTGATTTTCCAAAAAGAATAAATAAATACATACTAGGCTATTTTTCATTTATTTATTATTTAAAAATCATAATTGATTCACTGAACTAAAACTAATTTAAAACAATTTCAATATATGTATTTAAAAATTTTTTGTTGTTGTTATTTATTTAGAATATTTATTTATGTCAAATATTCATTTATTTAGAGTACTGATTTATTTATTTTTGTTGAATATCTTTTTAATTTTTACTCTTTCTTTATAATGAGTTTGAAAATCCATATCTTTAAGTAATCAGCAGCTTTTTTTTGGTTCAAACATAGCATTTGCTCTCTCATTCCAAAAAAGTAGCTCATGAATAAAATCTCCTGCAATAAAATCATTAGGGCTGCAACAACAAATCGAATAAATCGATAAAAATCTATTACTAAAAGAGTTGGCAAGAAATTTCATGATCGATTCGTAGTGTCGCTTGGTGTGGAGACATTTGATTATTACAAAAATAAAAACTTTAGTTGTGTGCTGCGCAGAGTGAACACAATCGGCCTCTCTCACGCTCACTGATGCTAGCAGACTTAGCGCCTCACAGACAGGGCGGAGCAAACAATTAAAAATAAACCAGTGGAGGCAGAGAAATCCATGCGATTCAAGGTATGGGAGCATTTCACACTAAATAAACAGAAAAGGTGTGTTACCTGCAAAATATGATGAGGAGGAAGGGAGGGTATGGGAACAGCAGGGTAAGTCACTACAGAACCCTACTTCCTGTTCCGTTTTGAAGTGAGGAACGTAATGCTGGTGCTGGTGTTTACTCATTATGACAAGTTAGCGTTAGCTCGTTAATAACTGCTTTAAGTAGTAAAGCAGGGGAGTATAATTACTTTGCACTTTGCATTGCAAGACTAAAGACATGTTTTTATACACTCGCCTTTTTGAACCATTCATTTTTCAATCTGTTGTCATGTATAGCTACACTGCAAAAAAAACTTTTCTTACTTAGTAATTTTGACTAATTTCAAGTCTAAATATCTAAAACATTTTAAATCAAAATTACTAGACAAGAAAATGGCATTAGAAAATATAGTGATGCTTAAAACTTCTGATTGAGATTATATCTCATTAAAATTATTTTTCTTACCCCATTGGCAGATAATTTTGCTTGTTTTAAGCAAACAATCACTTAATTTTGAGTTGTATTTTTAGAAAACAAGACATAATTTCTTATGCTATTTCACATGTCTAGTAAATATATCTTAATTTAAGATTTTAAAGATGAAAACAGGACAAAACTACTAATTTAGAAAATCATTTTTGTCAGTGTATATTCTGTGCTTTGTCCCGTATAGGTTACTTTTGACAAATATATTTGTGTGTTGAACTTTTGAATTTAATTTTAAAGTTCATCTTAAGCTGTGTTTAAATGTTTAGTATAATTGAGCTATATTATTATAAAAGCTCAAGAAGCAAAATTTTTGTGCACTTTCTAAAGATTTTAGTTCTGTTTTTGAATAAAGGGTTAGAAATGAATGCTTTTCTTGTTTTTTGTTTGTTTGTTTTTTTATCTGATTCATTGATTAATCTGAAAAATAATCTACAGATTAATGGATTATTAAAATAATCGTTAGTTGCAACCCTAAAAACCATTAGTGTCAAAAGCATAAACTATAAAATATGAGTGGAATGATTTTTTGGACAAATGCTCATCGTTTCTAATACTCTGAGAACCAACATTAAAAGGAAAGTTCAGCAAAAAATGTAACTAATTTCCTCTAACCCCAAATATAACCAATGAACTTACAGTAACAGTGCAAACACTGGTTTTCAACAGTCAACTCTACAACCACATCTAGCTCTTTATTAAGGCTGATTAGTGGATGTGGTTTAGGACACAACATGACTTACTATGACCAAAAAAATTTTCACTTCATAAAATTTCATTGCTACAGGCATTTCAGACAACACAAGGGTTGGTATTAACAAATCAGTCGTAAGGCCAATCAATCACAGATCCAAACTCACACAGATGTTCGAGAAAACAGACCCTGTTGTCTGGCTGCCAACAGCAATAAGCTACGTGATGAAATTTCATGGCCTAAACCACACAAAATTACAAATCTATGGCAGAAAACCACACACAGTGTAGCGGGACAGTAACTTGCCCAAAGTTCCCTCATTACTACTTGAGCTGGGACTTCTGTTGAACCTTCTGATGGACCTTCTGATGAACTACATAAAGAGTGTTTATTTTAAGGTTGTATGAGTGCATTTCTATTCACACTCCATCATGCCTTAATAAATACACCTGCAGTGACTGTTCTGACCATGTTCTCTGGTTCAGCACTTCAATCCATGATCCTGCCAATTAGACCTACATTTTTACAAAAAGTTTGTAAGTCTAAAAAGGAGCCATTAAATAGCTGCCAAAGGGTCTAACGTCTAATTAATGTGTTGATTATTGAAAATAAAGTTAACAGGTCTTGGTGAAAATCTTCAAAAGGTGAATGAACATCAAAGCTCATCCTTTGACAGGATGTAATACCAACATCCGCCACAAGATAGAGCTTTGACTTTAGCAATAGATGCTATAATGTGAATGTTGGTGACCCCCATCCTCTGTATGTGGTTTGCATGTTCCCTTTCCTGCACCTGACCCAGACCATGAGGAGCTTGCTTACTGGTTAATAAGTAAGTAAGTAAATAAGACACAAGATGAGACCAGGTAATAAAATGTGTGTAGAGTTGCTAGGATTATAAGTGGGAAGCCTTTCCTAAAATGTTCAGAGATGTTGTAGTTAATGCAGCTGCTGTTCAGGTGGATTACAGACCAGTTTTGTGTAAAACATTAGATATAATATCTTTCTGCTGGCACAGAAAGTAAATGAGACATTTAATTCCAGGTCTAAACTAAAAGAAAACTGTTGACACAATTGAATTTACTGATCTGAAGTACAATAATCTAATTTGACACCTGGAGCCTTTGCAGCTCCATACCAGTGACATTATACTGTAGTTCAGCATAAACTATTACATTTATAACATTTAAACTTACTGATATCATGCAGCAAAGCAAGAACTATGCTGCAGAATTTAAGCTCCAGGTCATTGCTTTTGTAAAGCGTCTGCAAAATCTGAGACGAAAATGTGTCTCACAACGAGTTGTTCAGTGATGACAATGATGTTTATGGATCTGATTTTGAAGGATTTGAAGAAAGCTAAACCTAATAATTTTATCATTTCATTTTTACTAATTTTATATTAAAGAATGTACATGTAGACGGATGATTGACAGCGCTGTACTGCAGTAGCCCCACCCTCCAGTCGTTCAAACGAAAATTAAAAACTCATCTTTTCCAGCAACAATACACTTTAGTTCCTTTTATTTGTGTTAAATGGAGCTTTTTCCAGCTTGTATTATACACTAGGATGTAATGTAATGTAGCAAAGGGCTGAAAAAGTTGAAGAGTCTGGATGCAGCAGCGGTGATTAAGTGAAAACATCGTCACTGATCTGATCTTTACATTGTGTTGTTTTCCCAGCTGTTCATTGCATTGGTATCTCCAGCTCTGCTTCATTTATCTTTGTTCCAAGTAGAGCAGCTTCTCCATTAGCCAGCAGGGGGCAGTGCTGCCTCACATTCACATAAGCCCCCGTTTTATTGTCGTTGCAGTCAACTCAACCCATCCTGAGGTTTGTTCAGTTTCATTGGGACCAATTACTGCGCCCTTCATCAAAAAGCAAAATGTTAATGATTGATGCAGTTTGTTCTCAAATTAACACCCAAAACGACTACTTTAGGACAGGCAGTCTTTAATTGAGCTAAGTAAATATGCGTTCATCTGTAATGCAAATACACAGCATGAAAAGTGCATCACACTAGAGACCCCAGCCTTTCAGTAGTCGCCAGTTGTGAAAGCAGTAAAATGATAAAATAATTTTACTTGAATATGGGAATATTTTGTTACACACAAGTTATTAATGAGATTTAGTCAGATCTGTGAAAATGTGAAACTTCATATTTTATCATTTTGACACAGTGAGACCATTTTACACAAGTTAGTCATTATTTCCATATAGCATATTGTTATTATGACTTAATAGCCCTTACTGCATCACTGGGCCACAGTAGTACAGTGATAAAACACTAAATAAAAATAAAAAATATCACATAATGAACAATGTGGTAGAAAAGGAGTCACACACTGGACATCAAGTCTTCAAACCTGAGAATTCTGTTATCGCTCCAGACCTTAAACACATTTAGTAAGGACTTACCCTCCAAATGTTAGCAAGAATGACAAAAATATGTATCTAATATGTTTTCCAGGCCTTACCACTGTAGATATACTATATATTGTACACTATTATATACTGTATATTGTACACTATTTACTATATACTGTAAATATGTTGTACATTATACACTATTTACTATTTACTGTAGATATACTGTATATTGTACTCTATTTACTATATACTGTAAATACAGTGGCTTACAAAAGTATTCAAAGTATATGAACTTACACATTTTGTCACATTACAGCCAAAAACATGAATCTATTTTATTGGAATTCCACATGAAAGACCAATACAAAGTGGTGTACACTTGTCTGGTGTGTTCCCAATATTCTCTTAAACAACCTCTGAGGCCGTCACAGAGCACCTGTATTTGTACTGACATTAGATTACACACAGGTGCACTCTA
>JBBIGC010084959.1:0-10292 GCA_037576955.1 Lepidarchus adonis
GAGAGAGAGAGAGAGAGAGAGGTTTGTTATCATCCAGAGAACGATTGTGTTAGAACGATTGTGGAATTGTGAATCAACTTGTGCATTGAGGATAAACTCTGTTTGAGGTAACAGACCCGATTCATAAAGACTGTTCATTCTGAATCAGTGTGAGTTCACTTAGAGAGAGCATGAATGAGCATTAACAGATCAACTCAACAGCTCACGAGTCATGGACTTGTGAGTGCATTGACTTGTTGCCGCTCTCGTCTAAGTGAATTTGCCATGCGCATTTTCCTGAGGACGCGCACTGATTCCTAGTGAACCAATTCTTCATGAGCCTTTGTTCAGTCAGCATTTATCTGCATCACACGCTCCGGACGGTAAACACTCATCAGTCCAGAGCACATCTCCAAGCTATTAGCATAACAAAGGGCTGGAATAGGCGGGTCTGTGGGCGGGCAGTGAGGGAGGGGAAGCCATTTTGCTTTTAGGGCTTTTAGTGTTAATTGTTTGGTGACAAAACTTGACCCAAACAAAGTCAGTCAGCTGATATAGCTAAATAGTTTGTTATTCACTTCACCTGTCAGTGTTGTTAATGTCATGGAGGATGGAGATACGCAGTAAACAGAAAAGCATGTAATGCAACAATTTATCACAGTAATGACAAGCATCATCATACTGCTCACATGTCTTTTGTTTAAGCATTGGTCTATATTGATGTCTTTTTGATCACTTTGGTGTCTATTAGCTTCATTACAGTCACAAATTGTGTAAATGAAACTGTTTGTAGATTATATACCAGGAGTACATACAGCCTTCCAGTGTCTGTCAGTGTTTGACAGCTGCAGAATTACCCACATGTTTCAGTTGCACGTGTCAGCAGTGTTTACATTTGGAATTGGTTTTGCAACGGAGAGGACTGTTGGCGAATGATATATACATGATATATGTTTGTGTGTGTGTGTGTGTACATACATACATACATACATACATACATATACATATTCAAATCTGAATCATACATATATATATATATATATATATACACGTACATAATTGGCACCCCTAACATTTTCTAGTAAATTAATTTAATTGAAGTATTTCTGTCATTTCTACAGTAGTTTACAAAGTTGATCAGAGTATCTAGGAACATTCTAGCCTAGCCACTCGCCTGCACCCACCCCTATCTACTGTCAGAGGAATCATTAAGAAGTTTAAAACCACAAACAGTGGTAAACAAGCCTGGACAAGGACACAAGACTATTTTGCCACCACACACAGTGAGGAGGCTGGTAAGAGAAATAAAAAGTTCTCCAAAGTTTGCTGTTAAATAATTGTAGCAAATGGTAGCACTCCCAATCATATACGCAAACGTTTTGAGTTTGCTAAGCAGTATTGGGGCTTCAACTGGGACCATGTGCTTTGGTCAGATGAGACCAAGATAGAGCTTTGTGGTAGCAAGCAGTCTATGTGGGTGTGGCAGAACACAAAAGATGAGTATGCAGATAAACACCTCATGCCCACTGTGAAGTATGGGGGAGGATCGGTGATGCTGTGGGGCTGTTCCTCTTCCATAGGCCCTGGGAACCTTGTTAGGTCCTGCTTTGAACTACCAGGACAATACTTTTTTTAATCAAAATCTGGTGGCCTCTGCCCGAAAGCTGAAGATGGGTCATCACTGGGTCTTTCAGCAATATAATGACTCTAATCATGTGGCCAAATCTACACAGAAATGGTTCACCAGATACAGAATTAAGCTCCTCCCATGGCCATCTCAGTCCCGAGACCTCAACCCCATTGAAAACCTGTGGAGTGAGCTGAAGAGAGTGCAGAAGAGAGAACCCAGGTCGCTGGATGATTTAGAGACATGTGAAATGTGCAAAGAGGAATGCTCACATATCCCTCTTTCTGTATTCTCCCATCTTGTGAAACATTATAGGTGAAAATTAGGTGCTGTTTTGCTGGCAAAAGCGGGGTTGTACAAAGTATTAACATCAGGGGTGCTAATAATTGTGGCACATGGTTTGATGTAAATGTATTCTTTCTTAATGTGGGATTTTTTCCCACTGAATAAATGCACTTGAATTAATGGTTGGATTTTCCTCTTATTTCATCCTATATTATTTGGAAGACAACTGAATTTATTAGAAGCTGAAGAACACATCCTAACCAGGGGTGCCAATAATTATGGAAGGCACTTTATACAGTATATGTATTTACACACACGTGACTAAACAATGGGATCAAAACCTCTCCAGATAAATACACTGTATTCATACTTACATATATAATATAATTCAAATATACAGGTCAAAGGCTTCCAACACACCACTTAACCCCTTAATACCAAGAACACCTCACAAGACCTCAACAGATCTTGTCTTGTGACCCTTGCTATTTTGGACATGCTCTGACCAAGTTGTCTAATCATCAAAATTTGGTCCTTATCAAAGTTGCTCAGATGCTTGTGCTTGCCCAAAATAACAGCTTACGTCTTAACACTGTATACATTATTTTTTCTATGATAACAAAACTTTTACAAATATGCTGTTTCGGCTTGAAATATTTCCAAAATCCTTCCGGGGCGCCATTGTGGTTCATTGCAAAATGTAAAAACAGTACACAGTATTGACTCCAGATATGTATAACCACTTTTGAGAAGACACCAGAGTCAGTAGGTTTCTCTATAGTGCACAGTTTAAAATCAAATTACTCTTAATGTCAGTGTTTACATCATAGCAATGTAACTTTCAATCAATTGTGAAATTCCTCTTTCATTTCAGAGGCTTATATGCAGAAAATATTAAGTAATAAATCTGCACAGTCTATGCAGACCTCTATCAGTGACCTTCTTTCCTGTGATGATAATCTGCGTTTTTTTGTGGTAGAAATAAACTTCAGAGCCAAAGTTGGTCCTCATTAGTCTTCCAGCACTTGCCATGTAAAATTCCACACAAGCTTTCACTGATACTGTAGACAGTTGAGCAGATTGCAAGTAAATCACTCTGTACAACATTACACATCAACAAGGTAGGGAAAGACAGGGCAAGTTTATTTATATAACATGTTATTTTACAAACATTCACATTCATTGTGCTTTACAGAAATAAAAAAAAGTGAGACTAAAATCAATTTGCAGGAAATACACTTAAGAAATGAGTTGCAGAATTAGAAATAAAATTAAGTTACAAGATATAAAAGATGTCAAATAAATTAATCCAATCCATTAAATATGTCAAAAGTTTCAGGCCTTCTTTCATTTTACATGTGTAAGAACATTCTAAAACAAATTATGAAAAATGTATCCTTTGCTAAGAAATTAACGAGAACATCCCCTTCACTGCTTGCAAGTTTAAACGTTAAAAGGTCACCACCATGCTGACCTTCAGACAAACATGGCTGATAAAAATGGGTTTGACATTGTTAATGAGTGCCAGGATCCACTCTATCATGCGCACCCTCCGAGCCAAGCTCAATTATTTACCAGCACCTCACAAAAATGTGCACTGGCCGTTCACAGAAGCCTGAGAACACAAGAGTAATAGGGAAACTTTTCCATCAAACACACAAACACATAGTACTTTAACTTAATGTGAAATATTTTTATATAAAAATATATATAAACCAATCAACCAGAACATTTAATCCACTTACCTAATGTTCAGGAGGTCCCCTCAGACCTTTCAGTCATAATCAGCATTTATATTTTATTTTTATTATATTTTATGTTTTACTTCTGTTCTGGAGGCTCAGATCCTTATGCTCCTGCTTCCAGCACATCGAATTCATGAACTGACTGTGCTCTCGACCCACCTGTTAGTAAAGTGACAAGAAACATAATAATTATTAAAAAATAAAACAATGATTTAAAAACTTTTTTTTTTATATAAAACATAGCCTATAACTGTCTGTTAAAAATGCAAACTTTAATGACAATTTAAAGTGGTATATAAACCCATTTACAATATCTGTACATTTCTGTGTAAGTTTATTCTGTGTTACTGTGTTACAATACATTTTATTAGTCTGATAGAAATGACATTTTCAGAGGCTGAGGGTTTACAACAGCAAACATATACTTTCTGCACACTAGACTATTGCAGTACTAGACATTTATTTTAGGGGTATTAGTAAAGATGCTTTGCACATTAAAAAACAGTAAGCGGCTAATAATTAATTTAGCACTTTACAGTCATGGCTGAAATTTTCCGCCGAAAATTGCAAATGTTTTAGTATACACATGTTTATTTCCTCGACATAAAATACCAGAAAAAAAGCCAAATTTGACATAATTTCACCAAAAAATAAAAAACTGGGCCGGAGAGAATTATTGGCAACTTAATTTTTGGTTGCACACCCTTTGGGAAAAATAACGAAAACCAGTCGCTTCCTATAACCATCAACAAGCTTGAATTTTTGACCACTCTTCTTTTGCAAACTGCACAAGATCTCTCAGATTTGAAGGATACCTTCTCCCAACAGCGATTTTGAGAATTCTCCATAAGTGTTCAATTGGACTTATTGCTGGCCACTTCAGAACTCTCCAGCGCTCTGTATTCAACCATTTCTGGCTTTTAGAGGAATGTTTAGGGACATTGTTCGTCTGGAACACCTCTGACGCAGACACAGCTTTCTGACACTGGGCCCTACATTGAGCCCCAAAATATTTTGCTATTTTCAGATTTAATGATGCCTTGCACACAGGCATCATTAAATAGGTGCCAGTGCCAGAGGCAGCAAAACATCCCCAAAACATAACAGAACCTCCACCATGTTTAACTGTAGGTACTGTGTTCTCTTTTTTAAGCCCCATTCAGTTAAACAGTAGAATGATGTGCTTTACCAAAAAGCTCTACCTTGGTTGCATCTGTTCTCAAGATCTCTGGAGATGGACTTGTAGCCTTCACATTGTTGGTATTTTTCCACAATTCTTGTTCTCAACTCCTCAGACAATTCTCTGCTCTTCTTTCTGTTCTCCATGCTCCATGTGTGACACACACACACCCGTTTCTTGAGTTTAAATGGGCATCATTTGCTTGAATTAAAACGATCTACTCACAATTTTGAAAAAGTGCCAATAATTTTGTCCGGCCCTATGTAATTTTTTTTTATTATTGTGTTGATCCAATGCACATAAAAGAAATAAACATGTTTATCCCAAATCATATGTAAGTGTAATTTTCTGGGAGAAAATTTCCAGGGGTGCACATAATTTTAGCCATGTAGACAATAACAAACGTTTATATTTAATATATTAATTTTAAATAGATGCAGCATGATTTTGATTCAATGTTTGTAATAATGGTATATGAACTTAAATGCTCTTTGGGTAGGCTTCCCCTGTTCCTCTTTCACAGATAAATAAACACACACACACACACACACAATCTAAAATTATGCTCAGAAAACTTCTACATTACTTCCTTTTTCAGGGCAAAATTTAGTTTATTGGCACAAGACCAGGTTCCTCTCTAGTCCACGGGTTTCCAGTTGACGCAACCGTGCTCAGAATTAGATCAGACCTAATTGCACTTTCACACTGCTCATCACAAGACTACTGAGAGATTTCCCTTTTAAGTGTGACCAACTGCATCACATACTGCCATCACACATGCACAAGTAAATAAAAGCACAGAGAGCCATTTCCTCACTCTGTGTATAATAATAATAATAATAATAATAATAATAATAATAACTCATAAGAACCTGCACTAATCATAAAAAACACAGCTATACATTTAGTAGCTTTACTTATGGATCACTCTGAGACACTTTTAAGCATAATCTTCCTTGTCAGCAGTTTTGCGTGATTTGCTCATCCCTTCTCAGAACATCATAAGATCTGATTCTCTCTCTTCCTCAAATCAAGGCCAATCTGAGTGCTGTCACACATTTAACATAAAGTTAACTCCACAAGCACATGAGCTTATAGAATAGAGCTGTATGATTAGGCAATGCACAGAAATAACGAGAAGGAAACACAAAACATATGACCGGTGATTCAAATGAAAATCCAAGATGCTTGAAAAAAGAGCTTATCTAAGCCTGTGCATATCTGTGTTAAGTTGCAAAAGTCATGATATGAATAATCTTTAAATGTTATTGGCTGAGCCACATTCTAAGCCATTATAAAATGCTTGATATGTGCACCCTGTGACTGCTTCACCACAGCTGAATTCTGTATTAAATTATTCTGTAATAATAATTAAATAAAGACTTACAGGACCCCCAATCAGTGCTGGGACCTTGGACCCATGCTAATCCCCCTTAACAGATTTGCCAGACTGCCAATGTGAATGGTTAAGACTAGTTAACATACTTAATGACCACTATATTATTATTACTATATGATATACTGTATGATTCTTGAAGATCCTACATACTTCAAATTTCAATTATATATATATATATATCTGAGATCAGAAGGTCGCTCGTTCAAGTCCAAGCCCCGGCACCACTGAGGAACCCTTGAGCAAGGTACCGTCCCCACTTCACTGCTCCCCGGGCGCTGCTGATAGCTGCCCACTGCTCCACGTATGCACGTGTGATGGGTTAAAAGCAGAGCACAAATTTCATTGTGGTGACTGTGTGCAGTGGTGTGTTCACAATGATCAGAAATCTTGAATCACTAATACATATATATATATATATATATATATATATATATAATATTTCCCAATGTTGTCGTTTTACTTTTTTTCCTCTAACAAAGCATTTCACTGCATATTGTACTTGTATGATTGTGTATGTGAAGAATAAAATCTGAACTTAAACTTGAACTATATAAGGTGGTATGTAAGTTCCTGATTTGTATACGCAAATATTGCATTATTTGTGCAGTATGGAATTATACACATGGCCGGATCCCAATGGCCCAGTATTTTACAGTCTTATGCAAAAGTTTGGACACCCCTTGATAAATAGCAGATTTTGGTGATTTTGTAATAGAAAAGATGTTAACACAGTCTTTCTAGGACATGAGAAAAATACACAATATTTTCAGCAAACATTGATGCATAGTTACTTTTTATGACATAAACAGAAAAAAACAACATTATTATGGCACTGTGTCCATTAACATTATTAATGGATTAAGGTTTTACACCTTAATCAGCTCATTAAATCTTATGCATGGTGGCAATTTCAAAGCTTTAAAAATACTCAAACCTTGTGCACACACTTGTGGACACTCAACAACCATGGGTTCCTCTAAGCTGTGTAAATTTATTGATGCCCACAAAGCAGGAGAAGCTACAAGAAGATAGCAAATTGTTGTCCGCTTGCAATTTCCACAGTGAGAAATGTAATTAAGAGATGGCAGTTCAGGGGAACTGTGGAGGTCAAGATGAGTTCTGGAAGACCAAGAAAACTCTTAGGGAGAACTGCTTGTATGCTGGTCAGAAAGACAAATCAAAATCCCAATTTGACTATAAAAACCTGCAGGAAGTTTAGCAGACTCTGGAGTGGTGGTGCACTGTTCCACAAGAACTTCATGGAAGAGTGAGCAGAAGAAAACCTTACCTGCATCCCCATCATAAAATCCAATGTCAGAAGAATGCAACAGAACATCTTCAGAAGCCTGATGCGTTTTGGAAACAAGTGCTGTGACTGATGAAGTTAAAATAGAAATCTTTGGTCACAATCAGATAAAAAGAAGCAGCATTTCATGAAAACACCTTGCCAACAATTTAGCATGAAGATGGCTCTATCATTCTTTAGGGTTAGGGATCTTAAAAGAGCTGATTATGCAAAATGATCAAAGAATATTACGGAACTAGATCCTTTTACAAGGAAGAATGAGAGAAAACCCCAAGTACAAGAGGCACTGAGAGACTTTTAGCTCTTAAAAACTTTGCAAGATGTGAAATCTGCCAGAGGAAGTGTTACTAAGTACTGATTATGTAAGGAGGCACAAACTTATGCAGTGTCATAATAATGTTTTCATTTTTTATTTTTGTTCAATTTATGGACAAAAATGGACTTAGACTTAGTATTTACACTGTGATGATAAATAGTGAATGCATTTACACTTAACACTGCTATAGTGTGATGCTTATCACTACATGACAAAGTTAAATAGTTGAAGACATTAGTCTCAAGATTTAAGATTCAAGAAGTGTTTATTTTCTGCCCATCCATATACAAGTATACAGGAGACAGTAGGGTTGAAATAACATTTCAATAGTGTGTGTGTGTGTGCACGCGCATGCAGAGACCGGAGAAAGAGGGGATGTTCTCCGCATTGCTAATTCCCCATGTGCTCTTATTGCTGAGATGTTAATATTTTATGCATTGTTAGTGTTGAATAATAGTTAATGTGTATTTGTGGGTGTGATGGGGGTTAATAGTGCACTGTGCTAAGGCACTGTGAGTATGGTTGTTCTTGCTACAAGTCACTGGTGTGTTTACTACTGTGGTGTATGTTGAAGTCATTAAAAAGAGCATTTCTATCTGTTTCCTAAATGCTTTACTTTAATATGAGAGCGTTCATGCATGTTGTGAATATAAAATACAATACGATACAAGAAATCAAAGCAAATTCAGTTAGACTGCTTGTTAATGAAGACATTTTAGATTGAAATAACAAACCATTTTACAGTGAGGAAAGTATAAATAAGACAACATTACTGGCCTGCCCGAATGATATTGCTATTTTCAGAAAGAGTTAATCCTGTTCTCTGCTTTTCCCTGCTATAGGGTAAATATGTGGCGAAACCTTTTGCTATCAATGACGTTTAACTGCCTGGTCGGTGGTGATTTATGCTCATGTGACTCCAGAATAAAAGCAGGAAACTACATTGACATTTATGAATAAAATATGGCATCGCTACCCCATTTCCTTCCTTGTCACTGCTCTGAATCTTTGAACAGTGTCTTTCAAGTTACACACTATTTACATTAAAGCCACCATTGTAGGTCTACACAATGTTTCTTAGGCTTTGTTCGTGTAAGATATTCTCATTCCTTCAACCGTTTTTGTGTGTTGGCAAGGGGAAGGAGGAGGAAAATGGTTATTTCTGACTTACCTTTCTTAAGCTGTCTCTGATTTGCCAGTGGAAATGTCTCGCTGTCCTACTTCTAGAGCCAAACTGTCCACCAGTTCACTGAACTACAAACTATAGGGAGGTAATGTGTATATACAGTACTGTGCAAAAGTCTTTGTCCCCTGAGAAATGTACATTTAAGAGTAGTTTAGAGGCAGTGAGTGTCATTGTTTTATTTTCAGATCACTAATATTAGAATCAATACAAATAAAACGAATACAGTGAACAGCAATGTGTTGGGTTCCCATTTCCAGAGTTCTCCTGGTTTAATTATTTGTAGGAACCATCAAATACCTGGTTTGGCTTCAATCAGTGGTTAAATCAAGTGCTGCTGCTGCTGCGAGTTTCACATCCATGTAAATGGTGGAGGCACTGAGGGGGAATCACCTGCACTGTTCTAACAGCTCCCAACACACATCAACTTTTTTTATGCACACAATACATTTAGAGATTTTGTTTTACTATTTGTTTGTTTGTTTGTATGTATTATAATGATTCAGTTTTGCACAGTACTGTAGATGTAGCATCACATACAACATGAGTGAAGAAACTTTGCAAGATGTTCTACAATGGTGCACTGAACTACTTTGTTTATATATTGTTTACATTGAGTTATACAGGCATTTTTAAAAAATTATTTACACCATTGATAAGTGAAGTGAATAACATTGACTAGTTATTTCATTACAATTTTATCTGTCAGTGGGCAGGAAGTGAACAGTTTTGAAGTTGATATACTGGAAGCAGGAAAATTGGGTGAGTGTAAGGGTCTGGGATACTTGGGCAAGGGCCTTATTGAAATGGCTAGATGACTAGGTCAGAGCATCTCCACGACGACAGGTCTGCAGTGACAGCTAGCCTGTCTGGTCTGGTCTGATCCCAAAGAGGATCTGCTGTTGTACAAAATGTTAATGCTGCTCTGATAGAAAGGGGTCAGAACACACAGTGCACCACAGCCTGATCTGTTTCAGCAGCATGAGAGGGACCTAATCAATATTTGAAATATGTCAAATCTTTATTTCTTGGAATTTCAATGAGATAATAAAACCCCAAATTATCTGTCTCTGTGAATATTGTGAAAAAGTTCAATTGCACCACAGTCTGATCTGTTTCAGCAGCAAGAGAGGGACCTACTCAATACTTGAAATATGAAACATGTCAAACCTTTATTTCTTGGAATTTTGATGATTATGGCTTTCAGATAATAAAACCCCAAATTCACTGTCTCAGAAAATTTGAATATTGTGAAAAAGTTCAATCTTGGAA
>JBBIGC010084993.1:0-10291 GCA_037576955.1 Lepidarchus adonis
TGGCAGAAAATAAGGAACTCTATCACAATATGCGAATTTTTTGAGAAGGACCTGTATATATATATATATATATATATATATAGTACAGAACGTTTTTAGATTTCAATGTTTAGAACTGTTCTTGTCTGCCTTGGTTTCATCAGACCAGAGAATCTTGTTCTTCACTTGTCTGAGAGTCCTACAGGTGCTCTCCACAGTTATAGCTGTCCTTCCTGAACTTAATCCCATTTCCACACAGGATCTCTGGAGCTCATTGAGAGGGTTCGTAGTCACCTCTCTCGCGACGACCCTTCTCCTTTAATTGCTTTGGCTGAGCGACCAGGTCTTCCATTTCAGAATTCTGGAAGTCACTGTGCTCTTGGGAGACTTCAGTGCAGCAGAACGCTTTTGTAGCTTTCCCCAGATCTGTTCTTTGCAACAGTCCTGTCTTTAAGCTGTAGCTGTTCCTTTAACCTCATGGCTTGGTTTTTAGCTCTAATATGCATTGTCATCTAGGAGGCCTTCTGTAGAGGTGTGTGCTTTTCCAAATCATGTCCAATCAATTTAATTCACCACAGGTGAATTTCTAGGTGTAGAAACCTCTCAGCAGTGATTAAGAGAAATGGAAGCACATGTGCTTAATTTCAAATGTTACAAAAGGTCTGAATACTTATGTAAATGTAATTTTTTAAAATTTAATGACAATTAAATTTAGCATTGATTTGACTTTGCCATTATGGGGAATTGAGTGTAGATGAATGAGAATAATTAATTTTTAAGATTGTAACATAAAGTGAAGGGGGTCTGAATACTCTATGGACCCACAGTATGTGTATATATTATGGCACAAAAACATTACTGTAACAAAGTTACACTGCTGTTTGCAAACAGTGTCCTTGAAATTCCCAAGGCTGAAGCTTTGGAAGGCAGATAACCGCTTAAAAGCCGTCGGCAAATTCCTTACATTAGTTATAAACAGCTTTAACTGTTGTAATGATGCTTAATAAAATGCCACACATTTTATACTGAGAAATGTTTATAAAAAATCTCGTCCGGAGACCACTAGAGACCTTCAGTATCGAATATTTGATGAAACTTCAAGATTATAGTCACGTGAAGGCCGTATGTGTGAATGAGAGGATGAGGTTATTTATTAGAAGCATCATTTAGACCCTGTCCTCCTCTAGGAGCCGGGGTCTCTCCTTGGAACAGGAGAAGATGGCTGTAAGTGCTTTATCTGGGCTCCTTCTCCATGCAGATGGCGGCGAGGCCTCTGGTTACCTTTGAGGCAGTTCCGCCGGCGGAGGTCCTTTGTCCGACCCTGTTGATCGGTTCCTCTGAATCCACTGCACGGCGCAGATTAGAGCTTCCCCAGCTCTGGCACGCTTTATTCAGCTCACAAAGAGCGAGACAGTCAGGCAATGAATAAAATCTCTTGTATCTGTGCAGGTAAGGCGAAGAGAACGACTCCCAGGGGACTCGGATGCAGAAAGCTGTAAATAGTTTAAGGCCTCGTGCTGGGATGTTAAAGACCTACTGAAGCAAAACAGTCCTCCCATGTCATTTCTAATCACAACAGGTGTATGGAGTTAAACAAGGCTTTTAATGAAGGTTCTGACTGCAGTTTCTCCTGAGACTGAGTTGCTCATATACCTGGAGTGGAATGTGAGGCCTTACAAGAAGGGACTTGACATTTCGGTTGTTTATTTAAGGCCAAGTTGAGTCAGGTTTATTTCTATAGGTCTTTCAACATCTGATGTTCTCACAAAGCAGCTTAAAGAATTCAGAGTCCATGCCTGAGCTGACTGTGATGGAGGCAAAACTCCTGAAGCTAGAGGTATAAACCTTGGGAGAACTATGAGGAACCCGTCCTCGTCTGGTGGACAGCACTAATAAAGAAGAGGAGTCTCAGTTTATAGAGGTGGGGTCAGATAAAACCCTTGGAGATCCAGCTTATGGGGAACAGGGAGATGGTCAATTGTAGTTGAGCAGGAGGCCCCAATGATGGATGGATGGTCCCTAGTGTACAGGTAGACCGTGAGGAATGTCGACAGCCCTTAGGGATGTGTATATGGGACTCTCTTCAACAGGAGTGAGTGGGTTCCAGCAATCAGAACCAGAAATATGGCATCAGAATGGATCAGGATGGTCCAGACAGCTAGATGGTTCAGGATCATTGTCATCTCCGTGAATATCAAGATTTAGAAAATCAGTCAAGACATGCTTGATTTCCAAATTTTGCTTAAATCTGGAGATTAATCTTGCCCTTGAAGGTGGCAATAATCCAAGCTGTTCATGTGAAAACCACCACGGACCATCTCCATGTTCTCAATAAGGAGGACCTGTTGCACTAAGCTATTGGCTTTTATCTGACTCCACCTTTATGAACTTGGATTACTCTATTACTCAATTGCTGTTCACCAGAGAAAAGTTGGTTTTTCTTGGTTCCTCCCAAGGTTTCCTCCTTCAGTTCCATCAGACGCTTGGGCCCAGAGTCTGTGAAGCTTTGGGAAAACATCTGCTTTAAAAAGAGCTATAGAAATAAAATTGACTCAGTAACTGACTGAAATACCCACAAATATCTCATCAAACCACACCCAGCTTTTCAGGAATGTAGAACCGACTTGTCAGAACGAAACTTTTCATTGGTGCCGGAGTGGGGACTTGAACAAGAGCAAGTTCCTAACCACTAACCCACCACTTTCCACACAAAGTATTCCTCAGAATGACTGATCTGTATTTATGTCGGTCAGTGCCACAGAAACTGATCCTAGATCAGCACTTCTGAAGGTGTCAGTGCACAGCAAATATGATTGTGGTGGTCAACTCAAGGTGCAACACAACACGCCTTGATGTGGTTCATGAGTGCCTCACAGAGCAGGGGAACCTTTAGTAGATTAGGGAGCAAAAGATCAATTACTGGAGGAGATTGAGGCATGGAGGATGAAAAACCAAGGTGTAGATCTCCGACGTCCGTAACACTATCCGCACTCCTCCGTTCTCCACCGTTCAAGGCCGAGGCCCATGCTGCGGATCAAATGTCACCGAGGAGGAGTAGCAACCTTTTCAGGTCTTTATGAAAGGATACATGATCCTAGATCATCTCTGGGCAGTCCAGTAGTCTTGATGGAACAGATCACGTAGGACGTTCAGGATCTACCTTGTGAAAATAACAAGCATATTATTCTGTTCACAAAAGAGCCTTGAGTCTGCAGAGGATGGTTTCAGATCCTGAATTTTTACACAACGCTTTGTTGCCAACACAATGACTAGTCCTGGGGCCTGTCAGGTTTCAGATGAAGTTTTGGTGTCAAAGAACCAACTTTTCTGGTTTATTCAGGTTTAGATACAAAAAAATAGGGGGTTTCGGGCGAACACGGAGGATGTAGGACGAGTTTTCAGGGAGCTCTGCGGGAATGTGATGATTTTTCTAAATTACTTTACGTTTATAGTCTGTTCCTTGTCAGCCGCGGTCGCATATTTGAGATATTACCAGGTACGCTGCAATCGCAGAGCACCAACTAGGTAAATGGCGAATCAACGGGCGAAATCTGATGCGGCCAAAACTACTCGAAGTAGGCCGCACCACCAGCAGCCCTCTGACCCATAGTCTCTGGGAAAGCCTGATGCTAATGTGGAGATGCTACGCAGTATTAAGGTAATGATGGACGATCTGCGGTCCGAAATTGTCACCCAGTTTGAATCGATAATATCAGAGTTGGTCAAAAAGGAGGTGACGAACGCTCTGGTACCACTAGAGAAAAGTTTTGTTGCAAAGTGGGAATATTGGCGAGCTCGAGCGCTCGGCTAATGAACACCGTGACCAACTGGTGAGCATGCAGGCTAACATAGCTAAGCTATCAGCTGCTGTGGACGCTCTGAGATACAAAAAAATAATTCATTGTGCACACAAGAACATGTTGTTTTCCGATGATTATTTTCAGGAGTAACCTCACTATATAGACAAAAGTATTTGGACACCTGGCCATTGCATCTACTGGGACCTTGGATCTTCTGAGAAGGCTTTCCACTAGATTGTGGAGTAGGTTAGTGGGAATCTTCGGACATTCATCCAGGAGAGTATTTGTGAGATCCGACAAAGGTGTCGGACGAGGCCCTGGCTCACAATCTCCATTCTGGTTCATCCCTAAGGTGTTCAGTGAAGGCTCTGTGTGGGCCAATCGTGTTCTTCCTCACCCAAGTTATACTAGAACCTGTGGGGTTTGAGGTTGTAAGGTTCTACAGGGTTCTTTGTGGCAATCTCTTCACTTTTGAATTTTTGCAAACTATATTTTTAAATGAATAAAAGTAATTGATTTACAAATTTTATACTAATCATACTAATTACATAATAACCCTAATCTAAAATTCCTATCACATCAAGTACACAATGGACACTTTGCATATTTGTCCTATTTTCCTATTTTACATTACTATTAATATATAATTTTATGGATTATTGATAGAATTAGTTCTACCAGGTTTCATTCACAGTGTATAATCAAGGTATCTCGCTTCTGTGTGTCTAATGCTCTCTTGCCCTCTCTCTGCGGGACTGATGGATTTATGCGGAAGGATTTTGAAACGATGATGTGATAATATTGTCGTCAACCTGTGACATAGAAATATGGATTATAGCGCATCTCTCCCATCTGGCCATCTCGCTCAGGAGAAAATCCCACAGGATTTAGACTACGAGATGGGAGTATGAGAGATGGGCGAATAGATGGATAGATGGATGTAGTTTCATGGAACATCTTGGTCTCTGTGGCATAAGTGCAGCTGTCTGACACATTTAGGCTGTTAGAACTCAGTAACTATAATTTTTGGATATAATATTTTATTTGAGAATAAATAATGAAATTGTGTTTAAATAACTTTTAATTAATTCCTGTTTATTTGTATTTATTTTATGATAAATACAATATATTTATATATACAGTATGTGTATGTGTATATATATATATATATATATATACTATAAATATATATAATATTTTATATATATCAATATATAATAATATTGTATATATCATAAAATAAATATAAATAAACATTAATTAATTAAAAGTTATGCTTAAATAAATGAAGGAATAACCTAAGCAGTTCTTTGAAGTTTTAGCACTGAGATTAGCTTTCGTTTTAGCAACGATTCAGAGCCATGATGAACAGGGTGATGTTTACCGCGTGTATGGTCTTTTTGTATGGAGATTGTGAGTAACATCTCTACTGAAATGGACCATTGAGATTTCAGAACTGTGCTCAGATTGGGTTGTTAAGAGTAAACACTTCCTGTGAAAATGTACTAATGTCATCAAAGAATGAATTTATACTCAGTCAGGGAATATTTCATGTTGCAGTGAGTGGGACATTTTTTTACTTTGTCTTGAGTTGAGGGACCTGCAGACTGTGTAAGATCTCCAGTGATGCCAATCTGCTGATAACTGGTAGTGATTTTCCATCAGAAATGCCAGGCTGCGTAGAAGAGGAAGTTGTCATTTTTTATGCCTTTTGCAATGAATTTGGTGATAAAACTTTTAGTCCTTGTATGACTTTCACAACAACTAACATATATACTGTGTCCTTTCCTTAGTTAGGAATTCAGAATATATGGAAAGTGTATCAGGTGATACCGGTTTTCATTGATTATTGAATTTCTTGAATTTGTGGACTTTACTCCCCGCAAATGTTTGTCCCAAACATTATGGAGGGCACTGTATGTTTTGTAAGTATGTGTAATGCAGATGTTGCTAAGGCAAAAGACAAAGTTCTCTGTTTACCCTCTCTGTTCCAACCTTCACCACTAATCATGAGGTCTGGATAGTGACCGAAAGAGCGACAAACATCTGAAATGATCTTCCTCCATGGACTTTAAGGATGGGGTCAGAAGCTCAGACATACGGAAGAAGCTCGGAGTAGAGCTGCTGCTACTTTGCATTGAAAGGAGCCAGTGGAGCTGGTTCGGGCATCTGATAAGGACGCCTCCTGGGTGCCTTTCTTTGGAGGTTTTCTGGGCCCGTCCAACTGGGAGGAGACCTCGGGGTAGGCCAAGAACTCGCTGTAGGGACTATGTTGCCCATCTGGCCTGGGAACGCCATAGAATCCCCAAGGAGGAGGGATGGGATGTCTGGAATACCTTGCTTGGCTTGCTGCCACCATGCCCAGGTTTTGGATAAGTAGAAGTAAATGAGTAAATGTGTGTATACAGTATGGAACACAGTTTTCTAAGTAAATATATTTCTAAACGTGCTATTGACATGAAATTCTCACCAGTTGTCGAGAACAATCCATCCAACCTGCACATGCAAAGAAATCAAACCATAGATGTCCACGTGTAAAAAAATCTCAATAGCAGCTTTAGAAATATTTCTACATTTCTTGCATGCAAGGGATATTCAACGGTGCCATTGGACGAGGGGATAATACACAACCAATGGGAGTTTTTTCAAAAATACTATTTTGACCACGTTTCTCTATAAGGAAGTTTTTCTTAGCTTTAATTTTTAATTATTATTGAGAATCAACATTTATTCTTATTGTGTTGCTGAAATCCCTGCCAATATGTTTTCTTTTTGTTTAAACTACATGCAGAGAGAATCCAGCCCAGTTGCCATTTATGTTCCACACTATGCAGCGAATGTTCAGCACACCAACCTTTCTGAACACCGACTGGGGTGAAATCAGCTCAACCTTGCTGCTGGAGGAGCCTTTAGAAAATGTATTGTGTATCTGAGAGGCATTGTATCAAATGCACTACCACTTTTCTTTTCCAGGTCATTCAATCTTCTGGATATTGTCATGATGGTCTAATCACAGATGTTTCCTTCTGCTCTCCAAGCTTTATAATCGGCCTTGAGCTGACCTTCAGAGAGTTGAAGATTGAACGATTGTGTAGATTTCCTTGCAGAGATTAAGGAGCTATCGTTGGGTTTGTTTTTGCTCTCCATACTCTTTATTCGGGCTTAGACTTGACCCCTGATGCACTCCGAGAGCAGAAAACGGAAAGACTATTGGATTTATTGGCAAAGGAATCTTCTGCGTTACATCTTGCTCTCTCTCTGCCTCATATTACACATTTTAGTTTTTCCTTCTTGAAAAATTCTGTAGGTGATGCCAACAACTCGCCAACTGTCACATGGTGAGACGCCTTCAGACGCTTGTGTTGTTCTTATCTTGTGTATCGGGCTTTTGTCGTTCCTGGACTGTGGGTCACTGCGGCCTTGTGTTGTTCGGCAATCAGAATAATAATCATGTTTAACCTTCTCTGTGCTCTACCTCTGTCTCACCATCCCACTGTCTGTCTGTCTCACGCTCGTATCCTATTCCAGTGCCGCAGTCTTCATTTACAACCTGCAGTGCTTAACTTGAGGGTTGTGTTAATGTGAGCTGAAGGATCACCGGTGTTCTGGTTAATCTCCTTCCAGCCCAGGAGCTCACATGATCCCTCACAGGGAGGATTTATCTACAAGCTGGTGTGATGTCAGGTCTTGTTTCAGAATTGTATATGTCCAGTCTGGATGTGCCAGTGTGTGCAGTGGTAGGGTTAAACGATTGAGATGTTCTTGTACCTTGAAAGACCAACTGATAATGTTTTATGTGGGCAATATTTTGGAAATATCATATTCACAAGCCAGGTGAAGCTTTTCATTGTCAATCTAAAAAATAAGCTACACAGAGCAAATACATTTATTACATAAAACCAAAAGAATTTATTTTAAACGGATCAATATAAAAATAAAATAAATACATAAAGATAAATGATGGATTTAACTAAAAAAATAAGCACAAATCTAATAAAAAATAATGAACATATTTTATAATATTTATAAAAATATAATAAATAACATGAAAATAATAGTTATTACTAAAATAATTTTGTGTCATTATAATACATATATCACACTTGCTGCATAATACAATAAAAAAAAAGATTGTTATGGATGCGCTGAAATAAATTTTTGAGGAAATGAGGAAACATTTGGCCAAAAACCAAAACTAATTGGCCAAAAGAAATTATTACCATTGCTCTTATGGCTGAGACTGTGAACTTACCTCAATAAAGTCGAGGTTTGCAACTGCATAAATTAAATATTCATGCTTTAAAGAATAAATAAATTACAAAACTATGCAAATATTTACTTGGCACTGAATAAAGTCGAGTTAAAAATGGTTGGAATCCTGACATTCCAACAATGTACAATATAATATAAAGTTAATTTCTAAATAAATAGGTCCTGGCTCCAGGAGACTATACAATCTTGGGGAAGTGCTGCTGACTTGACAGATGTTCAGAATATTCTTTGGTCTTCTTGCATTTACAGCTGTTTAAAGATTGCCTCTGTAATGCTGTGTTTCTGCCTTTGTGTGTGTATGTGTATATATAGCTTCGCCTTATGAGGAGGATTTTAAATGGATTTTTTCTTTAGCTCCAGTAATTTTATAATCATAGTACAGAGTGATTCTAACTTTATTACAGCTCAGCCAAAAATCTTCCTGTTACAGCAATGTAGGCAGGGAATACCTTGCCGGTTCACCTTCTGGATGCCGCAGATGTGCAGATATGTTTGGTCCTCCAGAATGGGAAATTAACGACATGTAAAAGCAATGCAGACATGTTATTTGTGCTTATTGGGATTTCAGCAGAAATTTGAAAAGTGCTTTATTCAGATGCCCATGTGGACAAGGCCTAAAAACTGCTGAAAGATATAACAGTATTCTGCCACAGTTGATGCGCTGGGAGGGACTTTCCTCTTCTGTGCCACATTCATCTCATAATCACCATGGCGATCTGGATGTTTTTATTTCACATTATAAATAATTCCTGACATTTACAAAGTCTTTGCTGTTGACCCTCCTCTTGACATTTTATCCTGACATCCTTTTTTTTTTTACAATATTTAAAATAAATTTGAATACAATAATTAACAATAATTATTAAAGATTAACATGGATTGTTAATACACATCAAATATATTGCGAGAAAAACAACTGCGATATTCAGTTTCAAATGACTATATTAGTGTGTCTTTAAAACACACTGTTACACTCTGCAGTGTGGAGGATGTTGTTCCTCATTTGCATAACAAATCGTGTTAATGATGCTGTAGAAGGGGGCAGATATGTGGGGGGCAGAAAGGCGTGGTGTATGGAAAAGAATTTAGGGGGAAATTTAAAAAATGGAATTGGTGGAAGTGATCATCTCATCACACAAAGTGCACCACAGTAAAAGGTGACCTTTAGGTTTTCTCAGTGGAACCTTGTCTGGGACTTGAACCACCACTAGATTTGTTTAGTGGCCTGTTTATATATGACTGACCTCCGTCACTGATCTGGTTCTTCCTGTGGCCTGCAGACCTGAAGAAGACTCTGGCAGTGCTGCTGGACAACATCATGCTGAGGCTTTCCAAGCTGGAGTCCAAAGTGGACATCATCATCTACAATGGCACCACCACCAACCTGACTAATGGCACTACCACGCCTGCCCCCAGCATCGCCAACGCCGAGAAGGTCAACGTGGCCGGTAAGGTTCTCATAGAGCAGTGGCTTCTGGGAAAATTTCATCTCTCACTTTCTCGATCTACCCCTCTTTCTATCTCTTCCTACCTCTCTCCCTCTCTCTTTACCCATGTCTTTCTTTCTTCCTCCTTTTCTCCCTCTCTCTGTCGCTCTCCCTTCCATTCTTTCGCTCTCTTTCTGTCTCCCCTCCTCCCTGTCTCCCTCCATTACATCCTTCCTACATCCTTCCTTCCAACCACCCTCCACCGAAATAGCATGTGGTCTTTACAATTAATTACACACACACACACACACACACACACACACACACTCTCTCTCTCTTTCTCTTTCCTGCTGCATGCCTCTTTTATTGGGCTGCATTGATTTGCCTTCAGTTTTAAGATGATTAATGTTGCGGTGAGAGAATGAAGTGTTGTTGTTACGACTCCTGAGACCCCAGGCCTGTGTTTGCTGAGCCGTTTACTTTAACTGGGCTCTGTGTGTGTTGGTGTGCATATGTTTAAATGAAGAATGTGTGAGAATGTGTTTGTCTGTATTGCTATATATATATATATATATATATATATATAATGCTGCACCCTTCTTCACTTGGCATTGGAACAGTGCAGGTTTGCTACAGCACTGAGCCAATGGCCGTTAAAAGCAGTTTACAGCAGCACTGACGGTCAGAGTGCAGCCCTGAGTGTTACAATGTAGTTAATCTGTCAGTAAGGATCAGAGATGCAGTGTGTGTGTGTGTGTGTGTGTGTGTGTGTGTGTGTGTGTGTGTGTGTGTGTGTGTGTGTGTGTGTGTGTG
>JBBIGC010085004.1:0-10290 GCA_037576955.1 Lepidarchus adonis
GTTTATTGAACTTAAATTCAAGCCTCTTACGACATGAAATTGAAAAATAACAGATTCAGTACAACTGAACTCATTCTAATATTAAAAATACAGCAACTCAGAACATTTATCATTTTAGAGTGTTATTATGTGTACCATTATGAGGTATTATTATTCATTATGTATTATTATATCAGTACTCTGAGTTAGGACAATGGACTACCTTGTTGTGTTGACTCTTTATTGATGAACTTTCTATCATTTAACATGATATCTAAATAGATTTTAATAGTGATTACTTTTTATATATATATAAATCAGTAAATAACCTATGCCAGGGGTCGGCAACCATTACTATCAAAAGAGCCATTTTGCCCTCTCTTCAACTAAAGATAGATCGCCCGGAGCCACAAAACATAACACAGCTTATAAACTATCAACCACCGGCTGTACCAAAAATTACAACTTAAAAAAAAACAAAAAAACAATCTCAATCCATAGCATATAAGAGACTCAACTTTGCCAGTATTCTGGATGAAAGTCATGACAGAAAACTCTGAGACCACCACAACAGCACTAAAAACTTATTCTGAAAGGAACGTTTACCCGTTACCATAGCGACCAGAGCGCGTTATGGGGCTTTACTCTAAATGTTGCCGCATTTCGCATTTCACTTTATTTACACTGCTAATAAAGTTACATAATTACACAATGTTCACCTCAAACTCCAAAATAACTAACAAAATAAACAAATATAAAATATATAATTAAAAGTTTAATGAATAAAAAAAAAATTGTCAAGGCCAAACAGAGCCACAGCAAGGTGAGTGAAGACCCTCATGCGGCTCTGACCTATGCAAAAGGGGAAAACATTCTCATCCTGTTGCTTAGCTAACAATAAAACACTGAGCTTTTTCACAATAAAAAACACTTCAGTTACTCACTCGCACATCCAGACGTAGTCTGTGAATGGTCGACTCTTTTTTACAGCTTCTTACCGTTAACAGAGACGTAATGCGCGTTTTAAACCAGTTGTATCAGAACGTTGACGAAGGTGCTCATGGGAGTTTTATGCACGGAATATTACGTTGCAATGCATTTATTATATCAAATGCCTTTAGAGAAAACTACAACAAAAATATGTTGTCATACCAAAGAATGAATAAACTACCCGCCAAAGTGGTTAGTGAGACTAAAGTTTCACTACCCGCCATAGTCAATTTTACCCGCTATTGGCGGGTGGGCGGGTGCCAATGTCAAACCCTGGTTTGGAGGTCTGTAGTGATTGACTCTGCAGAAAGTTGGCAGCCCCTGCGCACTATGCGCCTCAGCATCCGCTGACCCCACTCATTTTACATGGCTAAACACTTTGTGTCCGAGTTGCTGACGTTCCCAGTCGCTTCCCCTTGGTTATAACACCACTGACAGTTGACAGTGGAATGTTTAGTAGTGAGGAAATTTCAGGACTGGAATTGTTGCACAGGTGGCATCTTATCACGGGACCACACTAGAATTCACGGAGCTCCTGAGAGCGACCCATTCTTTCACAAAAGCAGTCTGCATTCTTAGGTGCTTGAAGTTATACACCTGTGTTTGGAACTCCTGAATTTAATTATTTCAATGGGTGAGTAAATACTTATGTTAATATAATATGTATCTAGGTTCAGTACTATTTAAACCAAACTCTTAGGGCCACTGTTACTGAAAAGCATAATTTGCATTAAGAGGCACTTAAACCACCACCTATTACCACATATGCATACTTGCATTTACATTGTTTCTTCAGCTTACACAACTGTGAAAGCTACTGATACTTTTCATTAGTTCTGCACTGTCACTGTGAACAAGAAGCAAGTTTTAAAAACAGCATGAGCATGTCAAGAAAGATTAAATCCACTTTCTCATAAAATAGAACACATAGTAATAGTAATATTTCACATCAGTTAACATTTCAAAGGCACTTTAAATCAAACTTTACCATAAATAAGGCTATGTTGATGCTAGTGTTGTTTCAATAAAGAATGATCATTTGTACTGCTCAACAAATTAACCTAGTAATTCAACTTGGTAACCAATAATTATGATTACGAAATATGTCCAATACTTACTTAAAAGGTTTTGAAAGGTTTAGCAAGTAAACTGGACAACCATGTATCCTTGCCAACTGGTAATCCACTGTTTTAAGGTATGTTTAATTTGTTATCCACACATCAAGATACACCATCTGTGATTTGTCTTTGTGACTGTGCATGTCAGTCATATGGTACTTTCCTTTCAAAAACAACAGATCTTGAAACCTACCTGCTGTAGCTGTACTTAGCAGTTTGTAGTGTAACTGTCTTCATGTCATGTAAAATTTCCAAACTAATCTTTGGCATTTTAAAAAAGGCGCTGACTAGTAGATGTGTTAACAGTTCACTGAAGCCCAGTATTTATTAAAGACTAACTCCAATAACCATTAAAAATAACACTACAAATTCATGTCATGTAAAATCTCCAAACTTACATTTGGCCTTTTCCCCAACAATAGGCCTCGGCCTATACATCAATTTTACAAACCTGCACATTGGGTGCAGCTTGCTTAAATGGGACGGCATTTCTAAAAACATGAAAACATTCACTTTCTCTAAAAGTATAATTCAGTGCACAGTAAGATGACCTACCCAAATGATCAGTTGAATTTAAAAGTATTATTTACTGCAGCAACGAACAGTTCAAAAAGCAATGCAAAGCAATGATACTCTTCTTCAAATCCTTCAAAATCAACATCATGGTCGTCACCAAACAACTAGACTTGTTTTGCTTTGCTGTTGCCGGCCACGCTTTCATCACCGAGAACGCTCAGATATTTATATTGCTTCAAAAATGCAATAACCTGGAGCTTAATTTCTGCAACATATCACTTTGGCATCTTGGTGACTTCAAAATTTTATCAATTTAATTGTTCATGTTTAACTACAGTATAATGTAACTACTGGTATAGAGTTGCAAAGGCCTCCAGGGGCCAAATTACCGTACTTACCTAACAATAGGCTGCCACATATTATAGGCTGCCCCATTCTACAAGCCGTAGAACGTGTTAATTTAAGTTTTAAAACTTTAAGATAAGCCTCCCTATGTTATTAGCTGCAGCTGTATTGAATTTACCGGTTTGCCTTTGCAGCTCTATACCGGTAGTGACATTATACCGTAGTTGAGCATAATCAATTACATTGGAACTTGGAACTTACCGATATCCAGCCACAATACAACAACTACGCTGCAGAATTTAAGCTCCACAAAGCATTTGCAATTTCAGAGAACGCATGTCCAACATTAGTGACAGTAAGCAGCAGAGGTCGCAACTTCGTTACCTATCACATGGGCAGAGGTGCGGCATAGCAGTAGCGTGACGGAGCAGTGCAGAGCCATTTTCCAGCATCAAAGAAAATAAGCAATAGCAGGAGAAAAAAAAATTAAATGCTGATCTACTTACTATAGATACTACTTTCTGAAATGAAATAACACTAAAAATAGACAAAAGCAGACATTTTAAAATTGACACTTTTTGTTGTTTTTTTCAGCTCTGAAATATTTACATCGTTATCAAGTCAAGTCAAATTTATTTATACAGCGCTTTTTACAACTGACATTGTCACAAAGCAGCTTTACAAAGTTTATCATGAAGCCTTACAAACACTACCCTTCAGTAAATTGTAACTGAGAATTTGTTTTCCATTAGTCAATGAAAAAAGTCAAATCTAACAACCTCACCAAATTCTAACTAATATAACAACCTTTCCAGGTCCTGCATATTTTTTTCACTTCCCACATGAACATGCATGCTTGTTGAGCAAGCGCCTCATCACTACTGCCTGACTTTGCACTTGAAAACAATATTAATCTGACATGTATTAAGTCCAGTGATAACTTTGTTAAAACACTTTGTAATGAATTTATGACCTTTTTTAATGACAAAATTATTAATATACATCTGCAACTCCCCTCCACAACAAACACTCAATATATACACCCACCAGTTATTACTACCACTCCATTTTCCACTCTTTCTTCTTTTGAACTCCCATCTGTAGCTGATATCTCTGTACTTATTTATAACTCTAAACCTTCTACCTGTAAACTTGATCCCATGCCCACACAACTGGTAAAAGCCTGTATGCCCTCTCTTTCTTCAAATATAACTGACATTATTCATTCCTCCCTAACATCTGGTATTGTTCCATCATCCTTAAAAACAGCTGCAATAACTCCTATTCTTAAAAAAACTGGCGCTGATCCTAATATTATCAGTAACTTTTGTCCAATCTCAAATCTCCCATTTATTTAAAAAATCCTTGAAAAAGTAGTTGCACAGCAGGTTTACGCTTACCTCAGCAATAATAATATGCTCGAGAAATTTCAGTCTGGATTTCGCCCTAAACATAGTACAGAGACAACATTAGTAATAGTCACAAATGATCTACAAATGTCTGCTGATTCTGGGCTTTTAAGAATCCTGGTCTTACTTGATCTAAGTGTGGCTTTTGATACAGTTTCACAAAATATTCTCCTCAACCGTCTAGAATCCATTGGCATTACTGGTATTTCGATTGCCTGGTTCACGTCATATCTCACTAATCGAACACAGTTTGTACAACTCAAAAACTATTGCTCTCAGTCCTGTCCTGTTACTAGTGGCGTTCCTCAAGGCTCTGTGTTATGTCCCCTTCTTTTTATAATTTATCTTTTCCCACATTTAAAAATGTAAAACATTATTATTGATGGCTCACCAGTTGTTCCTTCCCCTCATGTTAGGAATTTGGGGGTTATCCTAGACGGCACTTTGTCATTCGAGACAGGTAAATAATGTTGTTCGTTCGTCATATTTTCATCTTTGCAATATTGCTCGTCTCCGTCCTTCCCTTACTCAAGAAAGTACTGCCATTCTTGTTCATGCAATGGTTACCTCCCGTCTTGATTACTGTAATTCTCTCTTATCTGCTCTCCCTGGCAAGCTCCTCCAAAGACTCCAACTGGCCCAAAACTCGGCTGCTCGAATTATAACACAGACCCCCCGAAATTGAACACATTAACTCCTATTCTTCAACAGCTTCACTGGCTCCCTGTTAAATTCCGTATTGACTTTAAAATTCTTCTTCTGACTTACAAAGCTCTTCATAATCTTGCTCCTCCTTATCTCTCAGATCTCTTACACGTATACACTCCTGGTCGCACCCTCAGATCCTCAAATTCTGGTTTACTTGTTACTCCTTCTGCTCGTTTAACCACTATGGGTGCCAGAGCTTTTAGTCGTGTTGCCCCTCGTCTCTGGAACTCCCTTCCTGAACACATTCGTACTATTAATTCCTTTTCTACTTTTAAATCACATCTAAAGACTCATTTGTTTAGATCTGCTTTTTCTACATGATATTGACAGCATTGATCGATTTATATCTTAGTATTTTCTTATTTGTGTATCTTTAAATGTACAAACGTTTGTACTTCTTGTTTTTTATTAATTTATTTTACGTAAGGTGACCTTTACTGTCATGAAAGGCGCCCATAAAAATAAAAAATGTATTATGTATTGTTCTCAATTCATAACTTAACAACATTATCAATGAAAGTGTTAATCTAGTCCTGTTGGCCATTTCAAGAACTTCACATTTGTTTACAATAAAAACTGCAGACCATAAGCATACTAAAATACCATTCACAAATGCACACATATATGCACATACACACACACACACACACACACCCTCTCATAACAACAGTGATGCATTCCTTTTAATCTGTCTCTATATTTTCATGCTCTCCCACTATGCGATGACAATTACCATGTTTTTGAAAGCATCACATCCACACAGCTTTTATTTGTCAAAGGCTTGTTCTCCTCTAAAACCCACATTTGCTTTCACTGTGATTAAAGCATTCTCTGAGTCATAAAAAATGGTACATCACCATGTGGTGATCAGACAATGAAACAATCACTAAATGGACACAGGGGTTAGGGAAGTGTGAAATAGCACAATAGAATGGCCGCTTAATGATACAGTGTACTTGGTATTTTGAGTCCAAGAACTTCACTTCATTGTCCAGATGGAACAAATTGCAAGGCCATTGTTCATATCTTTTCACACACTTCAAATGTTTGTAGCTTCTAACTTACAGGAGCATACCTAAGAATAGAAGAAAAACTTATAATCTATAAAAAGATATTAACATAATGAGATTGGGAGAGATGAAAATATGATTTTTTTATATTGTTTTGTTGCACAAAATCACCCATTTCTTGAATATCTAAACCAAAGTAATGCCAAACCAAAGTAATCTCTGCAACTGACCTACCTTCCATGCAATTAGCTATGTTGGCAAAGTCTTCTTGACCACCTAAAAAATTGGCATCATCAGTGGGTGTTAAATTGCACCTGGGTTCCTCTGGCGCCTTTTCAATAAATTTTCATACCCATGTCCCTTACTCACCCAGCTGCCACTGTTAATCCACAGTGGGAAAAAATGCCTCCGCAATTATCCACTCATTCATTAGTCCCACATCAAATCAAGTCTGGACTTACAGAAGCTTGGGTTTAGAAAAGCAAAGCAATCAGAAAAGTATCTCAAATCCTATTACTGCAACCACAAACTACAATCATGTATTGTCTGGACTAGTAACTAAACTATCATACATGGTGCTCAATTTAAACTCATGAGTAATTTTCTTTAGAATTGTACCCGTGTTGTACAACTTTGTATTATGCAATGCTGTAGGAAATATATCACAAATTATCCCTCCTAATGGTAGCCAGAGATCTGACTCAGATTAAATATGCAAAATTGACTACTGCTAACAAAACTGCCTTAGCTTGCTGTACAAGTCACAACCACATATCAAAATTCACCAGTGGAGTATTATCCAGCACTAGGCTGTTAATTAGTATCCTCCAAACATTGTCATTGGGCACAGCTTATTCACAGATTATTATAAATAAATTTTCCTCTTATACCACTGGTTATAAAAAAAATAAACACCTATTCCCAAGATTCACAAAGGATCTATATACCTCGAGTCTGGCTCTCTACAATGAACTACAGTGGTGTGAAAAAGTGTTTTGTCTGATTTCTTTTCTTTTTCATGTTTGTCACACTTAAATGTTTCAGATAATCAAACAAAATGAAATATCATTCAAAGACAACACAAGTAAACACAAAATGTGTTTTTTAGGATTTTATTATTAAGAGAGAAAAAACGTACATGGCCCTGTGTGACAAAGTGAAAGTTAAAAAATTTAACAGTGGCTCATCACACCCGAGTATCTCTAGCCACACCAAAGCCTGATCACAGCAACACCTGTTCTCAATAAATAAATCACTTAAATAAAACCTCAAAGGCTAGACATCATGCAGAGAAATTCAGGAACAAAAGTAATAAAAGCCATTCCATTGGGACTCCAGCGAACCACAGTGAAAGCCATTATCCACAAATGGCGAAAACAGGAAACAGTGGTGCACCTTCCCAGGAGTGGCCAGCTGACCAAAATTACCCTGAGAACACAGCAACGACTCATCCAAGAGGTCACAAAGAACCCACAACTACATGAAGAACTTCATCACTTGCCTCAGTTGAGAAGTGTGTCCCATTACATCTGGAGAAGAAGTAACACTGCATTTCATAAAAAGAACATCATACCAACAGTCAAATATGGTGGTGGTAGTGTGATGGTCAGCACCTGGAAGACTTGTTGTGATAAATGGAAATATGAATTCTGTTGCCTTCCAAAAACTCCTGAAAGAGAATTTCTAGCCATCTGTTTGTGACCTCAAGCTGAAACGAACTTGGGTTCTGCAGCAGGACAATGATCCAAAACACACTAGCAATTCCACCTCTGATTGGCAGAAGAAAAACAAAATGAAGACTGGAGAGGTCTAGTCAAAGTTCTGACCTGAATACAATTGAGATGCTGTGGCATGACCTTAAAAAGTCGGCTCATGCTCAAAAACCCTCCAATGTGGCTGAACGGTAACAATTCTGCAAAGATGAGTTTGAGCCAAACTCATCCACAACCTTGGAAAAGACTCATAGCAACTTATCACAAAAGCTTGATTGCAGTTGTTGGTGCTAAGTGTGGCCCAACCAGTTATTAGGCTTCATTTCCCAGAAGAACTGCTACAGTATTTAAAAAAAAATAATTAAAAAGTTCGAAATGCTCCATGGCCTGGTAGCGGCCCCGTGACCCGGTGGTTGGGGACAACTGCTCTAAAGTACACACAGCAACGCCCTTCTGAAAAACACAACCAAACTTGAATGGTTGAACCTCTAGCTTTCGTAGTTAGTCTCAGTGAGTTTCTGTTAATGTGGTAAATGTATTTGCAGTATGTGCAGTGTATGACATTTTTTGATGTTTTTTCTGGATGTTTATGAATATTTCTTGGAAATGCTGTATTCTCATATTATTCCTTTTGCTCTCTGTAAAGTTTTCACTGCTCAGCATTTGCTCTAATACACTTTGTTCTCCATGATACTTCAGTTTTCTCTCTGATCTTCAGCAAGAGAAGTAACAGCTTCTAATGTGAATGAAAAGCTGCCATAAAAGTCCACCAAGTTCTTAGTCCTAGACTGTCTCTCTCTCACCCCATCTCCCTCTCTCTTTTTTTGTTTATTTTTTAAATATGGAACGCTTCATGATTTTGCGTGTCATCCTTGCGCAGGGGCCATGCTAATCTTCTCTGTATCATTCCAATTTTAGTATATATGCTGCTGTAGCAAGCACATTGTGTCCATATTCTTGACTAATTTTAACACAAAACTGTTTTCCACTTTGCATCACTCCATTTTAAATATGTTTTGGCCCAGAGAAGATAGCAGGGGTAACATGTGTTCGCATATGGCTTCTTCTTTGAATGATAGATTTTTAACCTGCATATATATATTATATATATACATATATGTGCTTATGTGGCATTGCAAGCTATGTTCACAGAATTTTCCTTAGCCCATTTAGTGATGCCCATAACAAAATTATGCCTGTTTTTAATGCTGTGCCACCTGATGTCCCAGAGATCCTAGACAACCAATTCTGACTTTCTGAATTGTCCCTTCTTGCACACAGAGAAATCACCAAAAACTCTTAGAATATTTCCATTATAATTTGTACTGTAGATGATGAAAAATGTTCCTCCAGATGTTTCTTTTTAGTGCCAAAGAGTCTCTTTTTCGACCCATCCCAACTGTGAAATGTGTTGCTGCCATCAGAATGAAAATGAGCTAATATCTTTCACATAATAGTAATATGTCTCACTTTCAACAATTGATGTTTTGTATGTTCTATTGAGAATAAAATATGGGTCTACAAGACTTGCAAATAATTGCATTTACATATTTACAGGACAGTAGACCCCTCGCATTTTTGTAAATATTTTATAATAACTTTTTAAACCGCTGGCAACAAAAGTGAGTACACCCTTAATGAAAAGGTCTAAATTGTGCCCAAAGTGTCAATATTTTGTGTGGCCACCATTATTTTTCAGTAATCCATGTCCTTTGTCTGCTTGTCTTAAGCAAACTGTTTGCGCGTTTTCTTGTGCATCATCTTTAGAAGAGACTTCCTTCTGCAACAACAGCCATGCAGATCAATTTAATGCAATGTGTGGCATATGTGGTCTGAGCAATGACAGGCTGACATTTGATAAAATATTTACAAAAATGTGAGGGGTGTACTAACTTTTGTGAGATGCTGTATATGACATAAATTGCTGTATATGATATGTCATCAATTGAAAATAAAGTCTGCACTCAGAAAAGAGCTTTTACATGGTATGTTAAATACAGCAAATGAAATAAAATTAATTAATAAGCTGATGCCTATTAATTAAGTCTAAATCAATTTCTTTTCTGTGTGAAGGCATGCTTAATGAAGGCGCACTATGAGGAAAACTGCTACTGAGTAAAAACTGCTGTCCGTTTCAATTAGTATATATCAACTCAGAGAAATTCAGCCTATTTGTAGCACAAACTGTCTAGGAAGTGTATTCCCATGGTCTTTTTACCCACATCTCATCTAAACCACTACATTTGCTGCTAGCTATTTAGAACACATGTGCTTTTTCATAATTTCTTGAAATGTCCATATGGAAAATTATTCACAGGGATTGCATAATTGGATCTAAACTGTATATATATATACAAATACATATATTATGGAAAGCCAAACAGGAAATATTTAATGAAACTCAATATATATGGAATGAAAGCTGATATATATGGAATGAAACCCGATATATATGGAATGAAACACAATATATGGAATGAAAGCTGATATATATGGAATGAAA
>JBBIGC010085026.1:0-10290 GCA_037576955.1 Lepidarchus adonis
ACATTTATTCATTTGGCTGATGCTTTTGTTCAAAGCGACTTCCAGGTACAGAAACAATCAAGCATAAATTCAGACATTACAACACTGATGTGAGAGTTACAAGGTGTTCTACACATTCTTCTTGGCCATAGAAAACAGTACAGGTGCTACAAGAGTGCAGTTAAGTGCTATAACAATGGTATTTGAAATAAACACATTATACAATATCATTAAGTGCTAAACAGACGGTAGGTGCTACAGCATAAACAACTTCATCTGCATCCTTGATCTTCAGTTCTGGTCCTCAGTGCACATTTTAGGGTTTGCTTTACTACATAACATCCCCTTTCTGAGGTAAACTGGCTGTGATGCAGATCAGTGGAACTGCAGGACAAAGATTGAGAGGCACCAAATGTCTCATATACCAGATCCTATTATTATCAAATGCTATCAGATAATACATTATACACAATACATTAGCTTTTCATTAATCATGCCAAAACTATAAATAGTGTAAGATTAATTCTTTCTGAGTTACCCTTGTACAAGGCACAGTCCCTGGCACTGTTTATAGCTGCCCAAACTCCACATGTGCATGTGTGATTGGTTAAATGCAGGTCATATTCAGTGGTAATGCACTTTGTGTGTGATTGAGTGAAGTCAAATTTATGTCTGTAGCACTGACATTGCCACAAAGAAGCTTTACAGAAGATCAAGCACACCTTGGCCCAAGCCCCCTAAGGATCGAGCCAAAGGTGACAGAGGCAAGAAAAAACGGTAGGAAGAAACCTTGGGAGGAACCAAGGTAAGGACCCAAGTGCATTCACAATGACAAAAGTCACTTTCTAATACAATTAACAAATTAGAACAACTTACAAGACTGAATTCACAAATTACCCCAAATTGTAACCACAAGATAGTATCATCACTACTTAAAAGCACAAATGTAGCATAAGCTGAAATTTCAGATGAACTTTCATTGGGAGATTACTTAGCAAATTAACCCCAAACAGAAAATGATTATATACTGTAAAGTGTGTAAAATGAAAACATGCTTTAGTTATCATCAGCAGTTTCTATTAATAAAGTATTCATTTTGATTAAGCAGTAGATACCACACCTCCCTTAACAACAGCTAAGCTCTAAATCCTGTTTTTACATTTCAATTGAGCTCAGCTAATCAGGAAGTGCACAAAAAGCTCACAATGCGGAGATGAATGCTAGGTCAATGTGATCTAACCCATCGCAAACTGAACTGCAGGAGACCAGCACTCTGCTTCGTTTTATACGTCAGTGCCAATTCTATGTGCAGCTGAGGGAATGCCAGGAATTGCCCGCCCAGCAGGCAGCTCCACTGTGCTGCAAAGACAATTAACCCAAGCTGTTTTGACCAACTGGATGTATTCAGATGGAAGAATCAGGGCATTAGTGGCTCACAGAGTTCATGGAGCTTAGGCAGGGTTTATTCAGAGTTTCCATCCTATCATCGTTCATGGTCAATTGATCGCTGGCCAGAAGCTGCAGTTGGTCAGTAGTCCATAGGCATGTTCTGTTTTCAAAGTGTTATATTTGATTTACTCTGTTGTAGCATTATAAACACATTCCTTATAACATGGAATATGAACTGATTGTTATCAATCAAGCACAACATTAGGAACCGTTCATGGCTTGCTGCTTCATCAGAATTCTCAAGGAAGATAAATATTTTTATAGTAAAATTGAATTTATTACATTGCTTGTGTTGGTTGAAGTTTTAGGTTAAGAAAGCATTTCACATTGCTTATTTGAACATGGTCTTCATTACCCTCACTGTTTCTTTTCTAAACCATTGCTGGCCATAAGAGTTCACTGCAGTGTTTTTAAGGTACAATGTTTGTCATGTAGATTGTATGGGTGTAATCATAGCAGTTAGCAAAAGTAATATCTTAAAAGGTTCCGTTAAGAATCAGTTTTGGTTGTATTTTGGTTGTGTGTTTCTCTGAATCTGAGCATTCCCAGAACATATAAAATGCTCAGTTTACTCAATGCTCAGATTGTGACACTGTGTCTTTCTTTCTTTTTTCTTTCTTTCTTTATTCATCATTTTTGGCTTTTTAGCTTAATTTTTGGTTAGATCATTCCATTTGACACATTTGTTAATGGTCATGTTTTGGTGTACTGTAAGCCCTACAGTACTTTCAATTTAATGATTTCAGTTAAACTGTTGCAATAGTATATTCAGCTTTCTAGTAGCAATGTAAGAATTTTTTTAATAAAACAACCCAAAAATATTCTAAAAAAAGAAACATTATAATAAGAAATATTAAATATATTGATAAAACTAAAAAGGTTTTCACTCAGATTTATATTTTGCTGAAGAAGAATGATCTACACCAGGGGTGTCAAGCACAATTTGGTGATTTCCCTGATCAAGCACACCTGGTAAGTCTCCCCTGTTAATTGGCAGATTCATGGAGCGTGTCTGAGGAAGGGAAATACCAAACTGTGCAGGACAGCATCCCCCCAGGATCGATGTTGGACACCCTGATCTGTACAGTCTTGTGAGTCCAGGATTTCTAACAGCCAACCCAGTACAGGACTGGATCCTCACCCTTACATCTAATCCAGCACTTGGGATACTCAGAGACTGATTAGATCAAGTTCAGCTGAATTCTGAGTATATATACAGGAAGTCTACTTGACTGCCTTGTGAAGTATTGTTCACCTTGCTTACTGAGCGTTTGTATTTGGATTACTGATTTTCTTGACTGATTTTAGGATTAAACCTTTTTCTTTTGCAACTGAGCCATGTTTTGCCATTTCATGATATGAGTTGAGTAGGACTATATTGGCATTGTTTGTTTGTTTGATAATCTATAATGTGTCCAAATTTCCTTTTATTAAAAAATGGCAGCTGTTCTTCACACTGCAACAAATCATGACCAACAGAAGATGACTTGAAATTAAATTGTTATACTTACTTAACATTGAATATTCATGTTTTCCCTTTTCCTGTAAAGTTATCATTTTGGAGATTTAAGATTGACAGTGACATTACAGTAACTATTTTAACTAACTTACACATACTAACATAACCATCCCATCCATACCCAAGATCGAAATGTATAGTATATCTGAATGGGGACTGAATATGTAAAGCTCGACATGGCTCCACACTCTGTCTGCCAGTATAACACCCAAGAGACCATACTCACCCTGTTGACTTTTCCTGTCTTTTCATTTTCCAGTTGGAGTCTTTAAAATATCTGTGTCTGTTTTTCCAAAGGGTTAGTTCCACATTGACAGATTAAACCTTAATCTGAAACAAGAGGAACATTAAATAAATCTCGCTCAATTACCAGAATTTCCTTTCACATATTTCCCAGCCTGATAAGCCTGCATTGAGTTTAAAAAGTAAAGCTTGGTATGTTTATGAAATTTCTTGTTCTCCTCTTAAAATATCTCTGACTTGTCTATTTTCAGATAACTTTCTCATTCATTATTGGTTTGATAATATTACAGCTGTATACCATTTACTCTTTATATTCATGTTCTTTCTTGTCTGTTCTGACAATCCACTTTGACCAACCTGTCTCAGGTCCCTTATTTGTCTAAAAAAGCACTTAACAGCAAAGTGAGTCATCATTCATCCTTTGATCGCGAGAGAACATGAAGACAGAACACTATTACATGATATGTTTTAAGCTGTGAATGCTTTCACATCTCATTTTCATCATTTACACGATCCATTCATTTTCCCATAGCAGTCAGCATTCTACACTCAGAAGATCAATGATCGAGTAAGGCCTACAACACAACAAATGCCTCATAATCAGACTTTTCTCTCTGATAGGAAATGCCTCTATTAAGCAAGGCTGGCAGCTTGTGAACACACTTAAATCACTTTCAAATTGTTTATGCATGACCACTGTCCGAATAAGATCTGTTTGTGCCTTATATCTGTGTTCGGCACCCCTAGTAATAGGGCAATGACTCCACAAAAGCATTTAATTGTGATTATGACAAAGGCTATTTGCAGCATTTGAAAAATGTAATTCATAAGAAAGTTGTGTTCCACACAAATGTCACCACAAAACTCCTCGTCATTTCAGTCTTGAAATGCATTGCTTTCATTGCATGACTAACACCCACTTCTTCTAAATGTCACATTATAAAATGGGTGATGAAAGCCTGCTGTGCCGGGCACATTCAGTGTCCAGAACTTTCCTCTCAATTGATTGAATGGCTTTCCCTGAGGGATAACATATCCCTCAAACTCTGCTATCTTACTGCCATTTGAACAATCATGTTCTACATGTGAGATGTTGACCTAAAGCTTCCAATATTTATCATAGTTTAGACTTTACTGGCTTAGAGCCACAATATAGTGTTTGTTCTGTAACTGGAAGAGTGTTCCCCCTCAGTTTTGTCTTTTAAAATGCAATCATAGAAATATTGTGTATATCTGAAAAAGCTGCTTAGACCTTCCTGTTGATACAGTTAAACCCTGTTAGCTCACCCCCATTGGGCCACGCCGAAATGTAGCAAGAGGCAGGGATGGAGAGCTGTCCAAATGGATCCCGGGTGTCGCTGGCTCCTTTAGTTGTTGTTGCTGCATTTGTTTTTCATATACTACAGTAGAATACAGTAGAATGGCTATTACATGCTTTACGGTAATACTGGACTCCCACGAGAGACACTGTGTTGTGAGATGTTTCATGAGGAGCAATGCATTATGGACTGTGTAGTGTTTGGAGCGGAGAACAGGTGGGTAATGCAGGGGGAGAAAGGGTGGAGAGAGCATTGCTTGCTGGGAGATGGAGTAGCAACATTAGCAGCTGAAGCATTAGCATTAGCAGCAGTAGCAATAGAACAGACACTACAGCACTAACATACAGTATACCCAAGTTTGGTGAGTTATAGCTGGAGAATTGTATACACTGGCCACTTTGCACATTGTGGTGAGGGTGAGAGGCGAGGATGGCAGCTTAATGAGGTAAATAATATGGAAGGAAAATTGTTCTGCAGCCTTTCATGGCAAGAGACAAGCCTGGCAAGCTAAATGGGTCTATATTGATCAGATATGCTACTGTTCTCAACCAGGTTTCATTTTTAGTCCTAACTTAAAAGGATGATATTAAACACATGTATGAAAAGATTAGTTGCCATGGTATACACAATTTCATTTTTTCTGTAACTCGCAATATGGCCGCAAACTCACAAGAGTGTTGTAGGATTCTGGTGTGGTGTACACAGTAAACAAAATCTTCTGAATGTTAAATCAGTTACCAGATACCACTGCAAGTACACAATGGTGTATTGTGTAATTTACTTTACCCTTAATTGATCATACCACTGGGCCTGGATTCATCAGCTACACAGCCAGTGGAAAATGCATGAAAACAACAAGCTTTAAATCCACACAAAATTTCCCATCTGTTTTTAGTTCCTGCTTCCATAAGCTCCAGTATAGTTGCCTGATAAAGATTGCAACAATACTGAGGTGATGTCAAGACTCAGATGAACTCTTTAACTCTTGCTTAATAAGTGTAACTAATTTGTGTAAACGCTGCAAGCCTAGCCACAGCATTCCACGGCATAATATTTCTGCCTCCTTGGGCTTTATACTGATGATGACAGTGTAATGGGACATTGGCAGGATTCTGCTTTCTCATGAGAAGACAATGACTGGCATTAATCGAAAGAGCTAGAGCAGTTTAGATGTGAGACCTGGATTCTCTGAAACGTGAACAATCTGGGTTTTAGGAAAAAAAAAATTAGATGTCTCTTCAGTTCCACCAAGCGCACACTGTGTGGTGACACTTCAGACAGAACAGTCCTTTGAAACAGTTAGATACAGAGTAGCCATTGTGGTGTGTCAAAGCCAGAGGCAACAGCATTAATGTGCAATATCCTGTTATACACTGTGTTCTCAGCTTGTATTGATTTAACATGGATGATTTCAGATAGAACTATGATCATAGATATGAGATTTGTTATTGAATAAATGTATCACTGGATGAATCATATGCTGAGCACCAAGCATACAACAAATCTTTAACTTGAGCGATGAAAGGTACATAGATAAGATTCTGGTTGTGTATCATGGACGTGATGGTCACAGCTGAGCTTGTGTGCAGTGGAGGCTTAACAGGCAGAGCAAAGGTTGTTGGTCATCTTCAGTATACTCCTCCTCCTGATAGGCTGTCAATACTGGACTGTGAATAGATCCAAAAGGACGAGACCAGATTTAATCAGTATGGCAGCCAGAAGAACCCATCAAAAGGAAAGTAAGAGGGAAGATAAAAGAAGAATGGCATGATGGTAATCACGATACCAGAGTAGTCATTGTCTGCTTTTTTATTTAGCAGCAGAATTTGAGATTAGTTCTTAAATCAATTTGACCTCTTTGGGATTCATCTCTGCCTGCAATAAGCAGCACACATACATTCAAACTGGGGTTGGGACCAAACTACTCACTATATCCATTATTTAGAAAAAGTCTAAGTAACTAGGCTGTGACATGCATTTTTTCTTTTAGGTCTATGCTTAAGTACATTGTGGGTGGAATTAAATAGCTATATTGCATATCTACCCCTAGAGCCACTGGGCACATTAACAAACAGTCCTAAAGAAAAAAGTTATTAAAACCACTTACACAGTTTTCAAAGATTCTGGCATTTACCAATGTTTTCGTCTTTGAAATTTGTTCCTTTTGTAGAACAAAATCTACACACACTGTTGACATGTACATTTACATTTTTAGGTTTACATTTATTCATTTGAGAGGCACTTTTGTCAATGTATGAGCATGTATGTATGCACGCACTTGAACAATGTATGTGCAATAATACTGGCTATTAATCAGACTGAATTTAGGACCTTTCTCAAGACCAAATTTCAATAGATATCTTTATAATTTCAATAATAACAATATTTTGGTCAAGCCAGCTCAGCTTTTTGCTAATTTGCTAATTACAGTGATTTTTCGGTATAGTAATAGCTGTTGTATTATACATAAATCTGTAGTTGTGTTGTATCCCACAGCCTCATCTGTTTGACAGAATGCAATCATAATAAAAACAGAAAATCAGTCTTTTTCTTCCACCCAGAAAAAGAAACCAAGCTGTGTTAAGATACCTAAATATCCAGGCTGTTACCCTGCTATACCTCTTCAATGTCATTACTATCATTTGAGTAAGCCATACTCTCCGTTGTAAGGATTTCAGTTACACATCTGCAATATTCAGCTTCATATTAGTAATGTCAGAACCATCAAAACAAAATCCTAAAGCAGCTGGGCTCTTTAAAAGTTTCAGAAACATAATCAGAAGGGAAATGTCCTCCATGAACAGTAAAAGATGTCACTTTAAAGCAGTGGTTCTCATACTGAGGTCCATTGCACCCTGTCGACTTCACTTTACAGTTGGTTAGTTTGTTAAATCAGCTTTGAACATTTAAAAAACAGATGGTTAACAAAAAAATTAAATATACATTCCAACAAATCAGTATTTATGGCAACCAGCGCCCACTTAAATAAAATAAAAAACAAGTTCTGTGTAATATCAACAATGTACCACATTCTGGTGGGTGGACAGTGATACATTTGTCAGCGAATCCTTAGACTGCAGCACCAGTATAGAAGACAAGTTGGCATTCTTAAAACAGATGTTAATGGTTATAAGTACATATTTCACTTTGGCTGCTGTTCCCCTTTCTCCGCTTCCACTTCTGGGTGTATGGTTCTAGAGAAAACCTTTGACTTGGGCAGAAATGATATATTACTTTTTACAGTGCAGATGTACACCTGTTTTGCCTTTACAGTGTACAAAAGTCCAGTATCTCAGAGACTGGCACCAGAGGACATCTTTTTAAATATAAGCACCATAGCACCTCATCCCTCAGAGCATTTTGTGCTCCTGCACTTTAGCTTGGAGGAGGGAAGACTAGAGAAATGAGAATAAATGGTGTGCTGTGATGCTCAGTGTGAGAGGTCCTGCTCCTCCTCTGCACACCAGAATTAGTCCTGTCTGTTTAGAACAGAATTTTAGCTCGAATGAGCGTCAGAAAGCAAACAGCACAGATATGATGCACGCACAGCCTTATCTCTGCCCTCATCTGTCTAGTGCCGTGAGACAGCTCCCTGTCTTTCTTCGCTCTGCTCCGCACCAAGAGATTCTCACAGGAAATGAGAGAGGAGTGACACACTGTGAGACATTATGGCCTTTCTATCTTGCGCTTCATTTTCATCTACCATTCATAATTTTCTACAAAAAAGAAGGGAATGAAAAACTGAATGCAAAAGATAAGTCTTAACTCAGGACTGTTTTTTATGATTTATGTTTTTCCTATTGCAGATCAATATCTTTTGTTTAGCAGAAGTGCATGCATACAGTATCTCACAAATGTTAATACACCCCTCACATTTGTGTAAATATTATATCTTTTCATGGGACAAAACTGAATATATGACACTTTGATACAATGTAAAGTAGTCAGTGTACAGCTTGTATAACAGTGTAAATTTGCTCTCTCCTCAAAATAACTCAATACACAGCCATTAATGTCTAAACTGCGTTATTTTGAGGGGACAGCAATTTCACACTGTTATACAAGCTGTACACTGACTACTTTACATTGTATCAAAGTGTAATATCTTCAGTGTTGTCCCATGAAAAGATATAATAAAATATTTACCAAAATATGAAGGGTGTACTCACTTTTGTTAGATACTTTATGTGTTTACATGGTACATGATAAATTATGTAATGTTTAAACATATCATCTTACCTAACTATTTTTGACTGTTTATAAATATTTTATAAACATTTATTTTAAAAAATTTAAAACATACACAATAAACATATTTATAATAAATTAATAAGGGAAAATATGTATACTAAAATGCACATAAAAATAATGGCTAAAATAAGTAAATTCTAAATATAAATTCAACACTATTACATTTATTAAATAATTAAATATTAAATTTAAAAACAGTGTCATTCTAAAAGATGTTAGCATTGCTCATAGAGATTAAATGGTAGAACTAGCAGTCATGATGAAAGTATAGGAGCTTCCTAAAGCTCTCAGGAACAACATTTTAAACAACATTCAAACATTCAAATTTGGTATAAAGCCATAAAAATTGCTTCAGTAATAAGTTGAAAGTAGAACCACAACTAATTGCCCCAGACAGGTTTGCTGTGCAAGATATGTTACAGACAAATGACAAATGTAAGAGACAGCATAGCAGGAAAAGGGTTACACCATAATCAATGAGACCATTCCCACAGTAAATTATGAAGATGGGAGAATCACATACATGAAAATACAACTCTGCAGAAAATAGCAGGCATTACAGTACATATCAGTGTAAAAAAAGGAATGTAGCAATGTCCCAGGATTTACTAGAGGAGAATCTAACCTCATTTGGCATGAAAAGGAGTAGGTGAGTGTTTCATCAGGACAATGACCACCCTTCCCAAAACAATCAAACAAAATTATTCAAGAATTGTTTCTAGAAAATGAGGACGGTCTTTGCATTGTAATTGTCTGATTCCCAATGAACATAAAGAGAATTTTGAAACTGTCCATCAAAGACACCATTATAGTATCTGAATATTAGAGTAGATATCCCAAAGCTGGAATTGCCTGTAAGTACAATTGTTATTAGTTAGTCATTCTGAGTACTTTTTCGTTCATTGCTTTTTAAGTAGATGTATACCCTGGAAAAGAATAACAACTATTTGTAAAAATCTGACAGAAGCATCTTGTTTTCCTTCACTATGCATTGCATAACAGGCTTTCAGTCACACAGCATTTGCTCTAGGCAATTAGATGGTAACTTGTAGAAAAAACATGATTGACCTTTGTTCATGCTATTAAAATTCATTTTGAAATTCTGTCCATTGAAATTTTCATAAAACTGTCATTACCCATCCACAGTGGTACCTGGGCTGCGAACTGATCACAACAACAACTTTTTAAACTCTAGGCTACCACTGCCCCTGTACATTTGGAGTAGCTCAGTATTTCAAGTATACAGTGTCCCAGGATTTCAATCTGAGGGAAGGAACATGTTTCTGAAATAATTTAACCTAATTTGTATATTTTACCAAATTATTGCCTATGCTAATACATATGGTACCAAGCAAATAACCAGAATAATATGTTCTGTTTTTAAGGAGAAATGGGGCAACATAGGAGGGGAAAAAAGAAACTGAAAAGAGGGCATGAGTGACAAAGAGAGCATGAGAGAGAGTGAGAGAGAGAGAGAGTGAGAGAGAGAGAGAGAGAGAGAGAGAGAGAGAGAGAGAGAGAGAGAGAGAG